>JBAMCP010000687.1:0-39539 GCA_037075105.1 Lissocephala sabroskyi | reverse complement strand
ACGTATACTTAATATGAATTGGAGGTCAAGATTACTCGTCGTATGCTTAATCTGAAGGGTTGTGGGCTGGGATTGTAACTTGGTTGACTGGAAATTACCGATTAACAGCTGTTTGAAGCTCAAGACCGTCTGAGGAAGTCAAGAAATATAGCCGGCTGAATATGACTATAATGAAATCTCTCAATAGGAGTTTGGGTTCTTGATATGGGACTAGAATAACAGAGTTTATTCTTTATCAAATCTTTTAGACTTAAGGCAAAAGCATCGAAACTTCTGGAAGAGACTAGAAGATAATATTGACTGTTATTTTGAGAAACTAATATCTTTCAAGCAACTTTGACCGACGTAACAATCACAGCTTAAAGCACGGCAATGGTAGTAAATCGGTCCCAGAAGCTAATACCATTTTAGATCAGGCTGTTTCATATCTAGCCCGAGATTAAATATATGAGATTTATTATTCTTATTACATATTTATTAAAATATCAGCAAGTACTTTTAATTTATACAATAATTATAAAATTAATAAAAACACATTTATTCAAGACTTAAAACTAGGCTTGGAAATGTCAGAAAGGTGGGGGTGATTTATTTGCCAGCAATGCCTCGGATCACAGCCAAGGAATTAATAATATCTCCAGGCCTCACAATTAATTAAAAAGCGATAGTAAAATTCTACGTAAAATACAATGGGAGGAATTATTAAAATGTAATAAATAATAAACACAGTTAAAGTCACTACAAAGAACCCTGAGCCCTGGATCAAGAAACCAAAATTAGTGGAAGTAAACTATAAAATATGAGGATGGGGAGTCAGTTTTTAAATATTCGGATAGGGACAGAAAGATTAATGCAACTTGGAAGAGAGGAATTGTAAATGTAACCAATTTATAATAATAAATTTTATATATGTACGTATGGTATAAATTTAATGATCAGGCTTTATTTTATAAGTTTGTTTAGTTCTTTATTCATAAAAAGAATTTGGGTGTAAGAATTGTTCCACTATAAGATTTGTAGAGATTCTATTTATCTCTAGAATGTTCCACAACCCTGCAGTTTCTTTATATTTTAGGTTTTTCTGGAATTTGTTTCTAATTTTCTTTATTGCTGCCTTCCAATTTCTTCTAAGCTTAAATAAAGCCGAATTCAGAGCGAGTTTCAAAAAAACAACCAATACGAAACTCAGGCTTAAAGTTCAATTTTATTTAAGAAAGATTACTTCAGCATATTTGAAACTGAAAACATCAATTCGAAATATTAAAAGGCTGTTATATTTATAGAAAAAGAGTTACTTAAAACATTCTTCAAGTTCTCTACAAAAAGCTGTTTGGATCTTCGGATTGAATTTTTAGAGTTGGCACCCTTGATAACGAAATATTTATTAAGTGAATTTTAAAAGATTTAAACATCTATTTGCAATGAGGCTCGAATAAGAATTCGAAAATCTACTCATCATTAATTTCATCTAGTGGGGAAAAAATCCTATTTTTGACCCCATCTGTATAAGCTACTGAATAATCCTATATTGTATTTAATCATTTTGATAGTTATCGAAATAATCTATAATATTTAAATTTCTTTACCTTTGATTTTATCTAGTGGATAAAATTATCGTTATTTTCCCCCGATTGTATAAGCCACCGAATTTCCCTCCCTCATATTTTAGTATAGTGATAATTATCAAAATAATCTATCATATTTAAATATCCCTTTTCTTAATATCATTTAAATTGAGCTTGATTCTTTTCAACTCCGGCTTCGAGAAAGTTCTAAATTCAAATAAAAGAATACACTTTGATCAAGGTGATCCCTAGATCTCTGAAATCTAGCGAACCCAACGAGCTACCCTGCTGGTTGGTGGTGTTTTTTTGTGGGTTCTTGAAAAAAACAAACCCCTGCGCCTCCATGAGTCGGAGAGGGACGCATTCGAAGATTCGGACTCACATGCTCGCGTATTTTGGGACGCACATCGCTTTGAGTCATTGACGTAAAGCAATTTTGCATTTTAGTGTCAAGATGTTTGGCGCGAGGCAGCAACAATTATTGCAAGAAATGGGCTATTTCGGTGTCGGCCGACATCCATTGATGTACGGCCATCAAAAGTGACCGCCCCAATATTTTTGCAAAGCCCGAACAACACAAAAAAAAAAACCTTTTTACCCAAAAGTCCCACATGGTAACCGCCGTAATTCGTTGGCCAAAGGGTTCGGGCGCGGCACACGAAATACTTGGGGAGAGGCAACCGTGACCACAATACATAGTCTATAGATAACTCTCGTCTAAATGCATTGGACACTATCCAAATTGTCGAGGTAAAAATATCCACCATCGGGCGCATTGCAAACTCTGGCGCCCCACGTTTTCCCTCTCCCGCCGTCGTCGATGCAGTCACTGGGAAAATTTGGCTCTCCACCCGCAGCGCAAATTTTCTACAGCTTCCTGAATCCTCCCGCAGGCAAGGCCTGGTGATTGATGGGCCTTTGTGTGGGGGAATTGAGATTGCCGGGGGAATATCTTTATGCCGGGCCATTTGCTGGGCGGTATTGACTAATCGGTCGGGCTTAATTGAAAGGCAGAGGCACTTAATTTGAATTCGTCGTTGGCGAATAATTTATTAATTAGCCACAAGCATCGATTCATTTAGAATTAGTCATTGATGTATGGAGCATTAGAATTATTTCTGTAAGCATTTGTCACCCAATTAAATCCATCGCAATTCGTAATTTCGCCTGCCAAAAATATATTCCGAAATATTCGGCAAATATTCCATGGCCCGGCCCCGCAGACGCCCAGACATTTGCCTAATGATCAGTGAAAATGGTAAAATGAAAAAAATCTTTCACAGGGTACTCATAACACCCATTAAACTGCATCCATATATCCATTTGTCATTGGCGAAAAACCACGAAGAACCCAAAACGAAAAACCAACCAAAATGACTCAGTCAGTTTGCATGGCGAACATGTGCGAGTGTGCGAGGGTGTGAGGGTGTGAGTGTGTGTTGTAAAAATATTTCAACCAAAATTTATTATCTGCCAGCCCCTCCCCCTTCCACGCTTCAAAGAGCAAAGTTAAAATTATGCGATATTTGAAGAAAAAACAAAAATCCGATCACAGACTCCAGAGAACGGCGAACAGGTAAAACTTTTTCCAATACAACCATCAAATGGGTCACCCCAGCCCCGCCAGATAGATAGATCTGAAGGTACATAGAACACGGTTGGAGGGGGCGGGGGGCGGTACTAAACTAAAAAACATTCATATGCGTTTAATATACGCGATGGCTGTGTTCTAAAATTAAAACAAAAGCTATTTAGTTGCGAAGAAGTTCACACAAATACCAGCGTCTCTCGGTCTTCGGGGGTCTGTCTGCCTGCCTGTGGCTATTTCAAAATTCGTATATCTAAAAATTTACTACATTTACCCTCACACACACGCACACCTCGCCGTGCAAAATTCATGGCAACGCACGATTCTTGGTGCCTGTGTAGTTGTGCAGATGTTCAGATGCGGAGATGTGTGTGTGGGTCGGTTGAGAAGTAAAGAAGAACGCTTTTTGCCTGCCTGCCAGCCAGCCTGCCACGTCTCCTGGGTGTTGTTGTTTTTCTTGCTGCTTCTCAAAATGTTTCAATTCGTCTATTTTTAGTTACAAGTTTCTTTTTGTTTATTAGAATCTCGCCCAAAAAGCCAAATGTAGTGGTTGGGGGATCTCTCTATATACCCACACACACAGCCTGAGTTGCGGGTGGTTTTATATATTTTTCGATTTTTATATACCAGAAAGAAATAGAAAAAGGAACAACAACAAAATAAAACAAAATCTGTAGTGGGTCGCACTCAATTCAAATGGCCAACTGCCGATGCTGTGCTCTGATTTTCAACGTCACAACTGAGGAATTTTTTTCCTCAACTGGCCCGTCCTGGATGGCAGGCGGTGGTAAGCATTGTTTGCCTCGATTTGCCTTGGGCCTTTCATTTGTTTTGCTTGAGCAAAACTACGAAAATATAATATGAATCTCAGATACCTAGATGCCCATGGATCGGTCATCTATATATAACGTATTTTGATCGGTCGGTATATAGCCTCACTATATGGCTGGCTAAATGCTCTCGCACATTTCCACGGGCCTGGCTAAGGTTAATGGATTGCTGACATTCAGCGATGCGATGGAATACCTAAAATCGGTTATGTCTCGCTCGAGATATATTTGTTTAACTTTGGCCTTAATTTGGTCATTTCAGGGTATTCCCGGGCCAACTTTTCCAACCATTCCAAGTCTTCTAAACAGTCCATAAATAAAACAGAACAAATGCTGATTTTCTGCCTTGAACATTATTAGGGAGATCGGTGTATTTATTTACCCTTTACGTTTACTAAGGGTAAGGGTAAATTTACATTTGTATGACTGACCAAATGCTGTTTCGCTGCCTTGAACATGATTAGGGAGATCGGTATATTTATTTACCCTAAACGCTTATAAAGGGTAAGGGGTAAATTCGCATTTGTTTTCTTACAGTCAACAAAGTGCTGTTGAATTTCAACTGATTGTCCTTTAAGGCGTTTGTTTGTCTGGCTGTCTGCTCATCTAGTTACTGTCGGGTTATCCCTAAGCTCCTAGAGATCGAAAATTCCTCAATGACAAATCGAATTAGGGGATTATTTTTACAAAATCTGCCTTCCGAGTTCGTGCAAGAAATTAGCTAAAATCTTTTCGGCTATTGGGTATATTTTTAGCGGTTTCTATTAATGTGTAAGTGCTTGACAAGATACAGAAAATATCGAAACAGTCCGTCAAAAACAAAACAGCCTGGAATTCCCAACAAATTCTTAAAAGAACCTTGGGTAAAAATGGATATTTACCTTTACCCCTTTTCTTCACACCTCCATTTTCACCATAAGGAACTCGGATACGAAATCTCCAACTGGATTTAATTCTCGAAATTCTTTTTCCCCCAATTCCACCATAAGAAACTTACATACGAAATCTCCAACTCTTTCTGAATATATTTGGATTTGATTCTCGGAACTCTTTCTCCCACAATTTCCGGGGCGCTCTACTTTTCAACGGATGTTGTTGAATTTTCAACCGACTGGAAGTATTTATGGTGAATTCGGTGCTTCAATTTTGACTCTTTTGATTCGACCGCTTCGATCGGCATAAACAGGCCATAAAATGGGAAATTTTAGCTGGCGCTGATTTCGGGGGCTAAACAACACGCTCCGGTGATGTTCCGCTGGCAACCAGCAAGCCCCAAATCGATCCTTTCTCCACGGCACGAAATTCTTTACGACCACTCACAGGTTAGATAAACTTGAGCTTATCAGCTTGTCGCGCTGCATGGAATGTAAATCAATATTCAATTATCTAGTGGGAAAGTTTGCCAGATGACAGCCGAACCTGAGGCACTTGGTTCCAGGGCGGAGTTCAGTTTGATTTGCATTTACCACACGGACGGTTGAGGCTCACCATGGGCTACTGGGCGGAGATGCGAGCCTGGCTCTTAAAGGATCCGGCGAAACTTATACGTTATTTGGTTTTGTTTGTCTGCTGCATTGTGGTGATTGTCCAGCTGTACGAATGCTTCTTCAAGTTGTACAATCCACCGATTTCCACGCATTCGTATTACAATGTGAACGAGACGATTGAAATGCCAGCGATCACGATTTGTCGGGATCCCCCGTACAAAGAGGAAGTTCTGACAAATCTGTCGAATGGACACTGTCCTCATCCCAAGTTCGCCACCTGCTGGATGAACTTTCCCTTTGGCGAAGTCGATCTGGACGAGTTTTTTCTGAACGGCACTTTCGATACCACCGAATTCTTCTATTTATATGCCCTCAACGGCCGGGAAGACGGTAAGCCTCCCCACCTCCCTCAACAATATAATGGTAATAACTTTCTGACAGCCGTGGAGATCGACAGCAGTTTGCATTTTTATATGGGAAGATGTTATACGGTGCGACCCAAGGCTCCGGTGAAGAGAGTGTCGAAACCGGAGGGCTATTCACTTTTCCTGGACCACAAAGTCGGAAGGACGTCGACGAGCGATGTGGATGATATTTCGGGGCCGGGATTTCATATCTTCATACACGATCGCCGGGAGAACTTTACCGAAATCAACATGAAGGGCTCCGGGCGAGTGGAATACGTTTTCGTGGCCATCAACCAGGAAATCGAAATCAAGCTGACCACCCAATACTTTTCGAATGTCCAAACGCGAGACGACCCCTGCCAGCCCGACGAGACCTACAGTGACCTTAAGGTAGGATGGCTAGAGAAGATTAAAGATCTCTTTATAGAGTGTTTAAATTGCAGTGCGGTGAGGTGAAAATCTGGCAGGATTTGGCCGACGAGGCCAACTGCACGGGCCCTTGGATGCATGACATCAACAATCATCAGCACTGCAATGACTCCCATTCCATGAGGAACCTAATCACCTCTTACAAAAGGTAATGATTTTAAGATCCTTTGGGTACCTGATAAGTAAGTCCGCTTTCAGTGTCTATGACAACGGCGATAACTTCAGCACCACCAAATGCCTGGAGCCCTGCATTTCCCGCATCTACACGACTTTCATACAAAATCGCCGCGACTTCTGGCAGCCGGAACCTCGATCCCAGGTCTACATTTACTACACCACCAAACTCATATCGGTGAGGGGTATTTCCATCTATCCAGGACATATAAACACACCTTTTCTCCCCTTCCCAGATGATCGAGGAGCGTCCCAGCTATGACACCACGCAATTTATAGCCGACGTGGGAGGCTCGCTGGGCTTTCTGCTGGGGCTGTCGGTGCTGGGCCTGATTGGCGTTATTGAGCATGTGAGTTGGCAGGATAACTGATGAATTCCTTGAGATTTTTGATGGTTTGGTTTCCAGCTAATGCTGTTCTTCTGCGGGGACTTCATCAAGCGCATGCAGCTGCAGCACGAGAAGCACGAACGCGAGCTGAAGGGCGAGGGCGACGGGCAGTCGCAGACCAGCGACGAGACCCTGTCCACCATTTTCAAGTCGGACAAGGAGCCGCTTAAGTTTTAAATTAAACATCAGAGAAACTAAAAACTAAATTCTACCAACTACATTTAGGAACTAAAAGGAACTCGGTCCTATAAGAGTTTGGCGATCATCCGCAGATCCCAATTGTCTGACAAAAGCCGAGATGAAACCGTGTCCTCCAATGTGAAGTCGGTCAAGAAGCCTCTTAAGTTTTAAATTAGCCAGCTGGCCGTTTTTTTACTGTACAACACGAAACTACAAACTGAAATTTACCAACTACATTTAAGAACTAAAAGGACCTCGGTCCTATGAGAGTTTGGCCAACATCAGCAGCCCCCAACTGGCAGCCATCAACCCGCTGAGCCTGACCAAAGTCGAGCCCGAGCCGGCGGACTTGGACTTCCCAGCCGTGTTGAGAATGTCGCCGAGCTTGTTGATGATTTCGGGCATGGGAGTGATCTTCGTGTCGCAGGCTGTGTTCTCAATGGCCTCGGGCACGGTGGCCATCAAAATACGGAAGTTAATCGAACCCGCGTAGAGTTCATCATACATGAAGTTGGGCAGCTGATTGGACAAAACCCACAGTCGGCGATCGGCATCCACTTTGATGTCGCTGGGGAAGATCATGGTGGCGTTGTTCATGAAGACGCGGCCCTGGGACTTGTAGGTGTACTCGCGGTTCGAGGTCCTCCAGCAGGCCACGGCATTCAGATTGGGCAGGGAATAAAACAACACACCCGTCTCGGGGTCAAGGAACTGGGCGCCAGCCTGGGCATTCGGACCCCGCGAGCCCAGCACATTGAACTCGCGGTAGATGTGGCCGCTGGTGGCCAGGGTCTTGTTCCTCAGCACAGCCGTGCTCACCGAGAACTCCATGGTGGAGCTGAGAGGATGGAAGTAGAGCATAGCAAAGCCGTCGGCCTGCGGCTTTGAGAGCGCCAAGCCGAACAAGCCGTCGTCCCATTGGAACTCAATGCCGTTGATGCTGAAGTTGCCGGCCATGGGATCCGGATGGAAGTAGTTGTGGGCCACCCGCCAGGACTCCTGGTCCCGCCACGAGTAAACCACCAAGCCAGGGCTGCCCAGATCAGCGGCATAGGCAAAGGAGTTCTCGCAGTCGCCGTCCTCCACCGCCAGGTTGGCGAAAAACGAGCTCTGCTTCATTTGGTTTGCGGGGAAGACATGGCGCCTCAGGAGATTGTCATTGTGCAGGTCATAGACCAGCAGCTGGGCGGGGCCATAGAGGCGTGTGTGCTCCAGGACACTGGCTATGCGGGAGTCCAGGACCCAGAGCCGCCCGCAGCGATCGGCCCGCACGCGGAAGGGCGAGACCAACTCGGGCTCCGTTTCGTTGAGGCTGTGGGCCTCCCAGCTGGGGAAGGGTATCAGAGCCGGCATCTGCGTCGAGTTGTCTAGAACGAGAACGAAATTGATTACTCAATTGAATGAAAGGCAATCTGGTTTTAACCGATCCAAAGTTGAATGATCGCAGCCAATTCACAAATCATTTGCGGCTAATTAGCAGCCGGGCGCAGTGTGAGTCAGCCAACCACAATGACGGATTTGGGGTTCCACCTTGGCGCCATTCTATGCAAATCCCGGGGCGACTCACCATTCAGATCGAGGTAGGCCAGCGAGGCCGGCACGCCGTCCTTCCAGCGGGGCAGGGTGACGAACAGCCGCGATTTGTAGACCTCCAGGCCGTTGGGCAGGACGTTGGCCGGCTTGAAGTCGCCGCTCTCGATGGCCGACCAGCGCTGGTCGGCATTGGCGTATTTGTAGTCGATTTCCCGCCATTGGTAGGCCACGCGCAGGTTGTCGTTGGCCAGGACGCAGCCGGCGAGGGCCAGGGCAGCCAGCAGTTGAAGGATTTTCATAATGAAGCCGTCGGCTGCAGGGGAATTTGAGAAATTAATAAGGCAAAGATATGCAAAGAGCGTGGCCCGCCCGCCGTTTCCTCAATAAATTTTCGAACTGCAAAAGTGAAACGGGCCGAAGCGTCGGCGGACGGCGGACGGCTGACCTTCGGCCAACCAGTCGGCGCAAAACCGTCTAATCGACCGTTACCAAAATTGCTCTTGACACTTGACAAAGACTCCGCCGACCGTCGAGTGGACGGCGGCGGCCGTTCATTTTTCGGTTCTCGGTTCTCGACGGGGCCAAAACCTCAAGTCGACCTACCCGAAATGCCAAAAGACTCGCTTTCAAATGCTCTCCATGCTCGGGGTTCGTGGGCCAAGGGGCTCGCCGTCATTATCTAACTGCCGAGCTCCGAAACAGAAACATGTTCGAGAGGTTTTTTTAATTTTTATGTGTATTATGTGCGGTATAATCGCTCTTGTCGCCGCTGCAAAGGCGAGGGCCATTCAAAGAGTTTGAGGCACAAGAACATCAGCAGCACTGAGAAATATATCGATTCTAGGATCCCAAAAACAGTCATGGTTTGAGCAGAAGAGAGAAAAATGGCAGGGACTAAATGAGCTAAAAGTAAAACTAAATTTGATCGGTTATAATAGATTTTTGGAGTCCTTATAATGAGTATCATAAAGCGGATCAAAAAACCCTTCCCAGAAATAGCTTGTTTGAAGTTTCAGAGGGCATCACAAATTCGATCTCAGTTTCGATATCTTCTAGAATTTTTTGGCAATTGTTTGGCTTAGTTTGTTTCCTTAACTAAATCCCCTGATCTTCTTTTGAAAGAATTTTTACGACCATCTTCAGGAAATAACTTCAGAAGCTTTCCAAACTATCAAGCCTTCAAATGCATAGGAAATCTTTTGATCTCTAATCCAACCCCTTCAAAAATCTTATTTATCTCTCCTCTTAACTATAAAATCTTGAGTCTTCCTTTCTTATAATAGAAGCTTAATTCTCATGTTTTCAAGACCACAAACTTGTATTTTTAATTTGAGTTCCGAACAAATATTTCAAAGTCTAAAGACTTTAATTCTCACCCTATTTGTCTGGGAATCCATCAAATTGCTTTATGCGCCGCATTCCCAAGTTAAATCGGCGGTTTTCCCAGGCATTCAAGCACTTCGACCTTTCCGACAAAGACCTCGAATTTCCCTGCTTATAAAAATCATTGGGGACATTAAGCTCTTTAAGTGATCTATATGTCCAAACAGATCTAAAAGACTTTAACTTCCGATCTAACTTGGAAACTGATAATAAGACTTCTGATAGTTTTTCTATAAAATTAAAAAGACTGATTTCAAATTCCCTTCCCCCGAAAACCTTAAAAGTATTTTAAGTTTCTAAAACTTCTTTCATTTCCTTAGCTTCCAGAATTCCTCGAGTCTCTCCTAACCTGAGAACTCTTCGATCAAGCCCCCCGGGGCCAATTTGCAGTGTATTCGCATTTCGGGTCGATCTGAAAGATCCGAAACCATTAGCATTTCAATGAGGCGGCACCGGCGAACCGTCGAACCGTCCGACGGTGGCAGTCGGTGGCTGCCACAAAACCCAAGCCGCCCGTCCCCACACACACACACACACACACACACAGCTAGCCGCACATCGGTTGGTACTCTAATATATTTTATTTATGATGACCGCATTTTTTCGAACACAGAATTTTTTGTGGGTATTTTTTTGGTGTTTTGCTTTCGGCGCTGAATTCTTGTCTTCTTCAATTTATTACAAGTTTTTTTTTTTGATTAAATATCTCGAGATTTGAAGGCTCCCGATCGATGGGCCAGTCTGAGTCAAGTTCAGCCTCTTGTTTGTTTCGGTAACACGAATTCGTGTGTTTTTTTTTGGCATGTAAGCGATAATTCGGTGAGCAAACAATTTATGAATATTCCAAATTTGGTTTTTATTGCGATGCGAGGGGCGGAGGCGGCGGGTTGAAAGTCGTGCGCATAAATTACGTTTGAAGTGAAATTATTTGCATGGTGAGATTGTTCAATTTCAGGCTATTTATACACTTTGTGAAATTGAATTGAAACCCACAAACGGAGCGGCCGGGCAAGCGGGCTGCCCGTGGGCGTTAAGTCGCCGCAAAAGGTCAGCAGCGTTTGGAAATTAGGTTGTTTTTATTCAGCGAACTGCCATTGAAGTAATTGGCGCAAAAACTCCCCAATGACGCAGTTGAAAAACCCAAAACGTTGACAAAAAATAAAATGCCACACCGCCGGCCGGACAGCCAGACGGCCAGACAGCGGGGCAAGCCGATCGAGCGTCGCGGCATAAATTTCATTAGACGGTTCAGGTGAGAGGCGATGAAGGGGCGACGACAACAGCGACTGCAACTGGCCAGTGACAGTTATGCAAACAGACCCCTTCCCCCTCCTGCAGACTGCCTGCCCGTCAATGGGGTCCGTTGGTAAGTTCGTGTCTTGAGTCTTTTGTTTTGAACCAAATTCAACTATCACTTTGAGCCGCCAGGCCAACACGTGCAGGCCATCAACTTCATAAGTCTTTCGTTCGGTTAAATAAATCAACACACCACACACACAATCGCACACTCGCACACACACAACACCAACCTTTTTCTTGTGGGTTTGTCTGGTGTTCGCTTCCCTTCCGTGCACACAACCGTCACGGACGCGACTCGAAACGTAACTGAAAACCGGAGAGCAAGCGAACCGACTTTGTAGCCATTCAGACGGCCGGTGGGCTGCGTTGCGTGAGCGGCTCTTAATTCCACTGAACTTGAATTAGTCAGCGAGTCAGTCAGTCAGTGAGTCGGCGGGTCAGTTAGCCAGTCGGTCAGTTAGATCCGAAAATTGGTTAGCGGCACACGCTTAATTCCAATGGGCTGATCCCACGCTATGGGCCCATTAATCCGACAATTAAAACGCCCATTTGCATGGTCCAAAAGCCTACTCCCCGGCTGAAAACTGACCGACCCTGTCGTTGACAAGCCCCCCAAATAAAACCAACCACCGACTGCGGCCAACTGCCAAGCCTCAAATTCGAATTGTAATTGGCAATTGTGTCGCTCTATGGGGCAGTCCCATGCGTCACCGAGACGCGCACAGAATTCGCTGTTCACCTCTCAGAATCACTTTCATTGACGACCGAATATTTGGGATTCCCGACAAAACTCAATGGACTGTCAATGCGGCTCGAAACTTTCTGGAATTTCCAAACAGACAAGTTCTTCTATGAGGTGAATAAAGATGATCTCCCGAATCGGCTATGCTGCGTCATCAGTGCGAGACTTTGCACCCGAGAAGCCACAGGCGACTAAGAAAAGATCAAGTCATAATTTCGCGGGCAAAGATTTAGGAAAGGTAAATAAACAAAGGGGAATATGGGGATCTTGGAAAGGGCAGGGGATTTATGAAGCGATGTGAAGTTAAAGGTTAAGATTAAGATAGGTTGATTGTTTCTTTTTAAAATTGAGAATATTCCATTCATATAATCTTTTCCAGAAGTGAACAGAAGTGAATTCTAGCCGATTAAATTCCTTAATTCTCCCCGCTCTCAGCTAAACTTTGCTTTTATTTTAGAACTATAAAGAACCAGAAACCGTAAGAACGAAAGAGCTGAAATGGCCGAATTTGAATAATGAACCCGCTTGTTGGTGTATCCTAAAATTTGTGGCTTTTAATTTCTTCATTTCACTTCTGCATTGTCTCAAAAAGTAAAAGTATAGACACAGGAACGGCACACATATCCTCTCCAGATCTTTCGTTGAAGACTTTTTCCAAGTGACCAGATCTTTCTGTCTCGGAATCTTCATCACCAACAATTTTGTACCGTATTCTTCACAAAATAAAGGAAAATCTGAGACTCAAAGGTTCTTCAAAGGACGGTAAAAACCTATTTGTAAATCGCTGAAAATTCCTTAAGCCCTCTTCTTGTATATCTCCAATCCCCTACCATCCCATACTTACCCTATAAAAGTTCCTTAGACATTCAAAGCTTCTTCAAGAGACGCTCTTTAAGCATCTCTCTGTAAGTTCCTTAAGCCCATCCCATTCCATACTTACCCTTTCCCTTCCCAACCTCAAATAAAAAGTTCAAGTTTATTTTCCTATAAATTTAGTATTGTTTTTTTTATGTTTATTTTAATAAATATTTGAAAAGAATACAACAATGAAAACATTAAACTAGAAATATTGGTTTTCTATTTTGCTTGTTTTTTGCGTTTAAAAAAAATTAAACAATTGCTTAGGATTACTTGTAGTTTTGTTGCTGTTGTTGCTTTTGTTGGTTGTAGTTTGGGTTGCTTGCAATATTTGCCCTTCCATAGAAACATTGGATCGTATAAACGCTACGTATCATTTGCATTATCTCAAAACAACAATTAAGAAAAACGTTTACATATTTTGATTTACTCATTTGCACTATTCGCATTAGCAGTAGTTTGGTTCGGTATACTCGGTAGTATAAGTGTGTGTGTGAGTGGTCGTGTGTGTGTGTAGGATAGTGTTTAAGATTATATATATAAAGTTTATAAAGAAAAAGAAAATATATATAAAATTTTTATTTATTTTTTAGTGTTTTTTAAGCTTTCATTAATAAATGCAACGAAAACTGTACAAGCAGCGGTTTCTGTCTTAATTAATTATCCTTAATTTGCATACCAAAAAGGAGCATAAAAATTTCTTTCATTTCTTTGGCAGAATGCATTAAAAAATACCCTATACCCCAAGACAAGGGGAGGCAGTCGAGTTTACCCCATAAAAAAGTTAAGGAATCAAAGAAGAGTCTAATAAAAGGAAATACAAACTAATGAATCTTTATCCTCTCATCTGATTTTATTTCCCGACTAAGTTCCCTTGAAAAGTTGTAAATTGTATATAAAGAAAGACTAAAAAATTAACTAGAATCCCTACAAAGCTTTTTATAAAATTGGTTAAGTGACTAGAAAAAAATCTGCTCTTCAGATCCTGAAGGTGAAGACGCGAGTTTGATATTTTATATTCCTCTTTCTGGTTCCGAGAACTGAATGATTTTGGTTCCCAAAGATCAAAGATCAAAATCCGATCACCGATTATCCTGTTTATTATTTCATGATCTTCTCTGAATAATTTGGTCTCGTAGTTTGGGTTCCCAAAGATCAAAGACAAATTTCTGCTTATCTGATCATTTCATTTTCCTCTCTCTGGTTCCCAAAATTGAATGATTTGGTCTTTGACCTTCAGAGAGCTTAAAATCCTGCCGAGACTGATAAACGACTCAAACTTAATCAGAACTCTCCCCATTACTTTCCTATTCATAGCTCAAAATCCAAGTGACTAGAAAAAATTTCATCTTAACTGATCCTAAAGATGATCATCGATTATCCTTCATTAAGATTGACAGAGGTGTCGCAAAAAACACCACCTCCCCTGAAGTTTCCAATGCAAAACTCAAATCTTTGGTAGAGGATATTTGTATTGCACTAAATGTCCTTTTTTGTGCTCCTTTCGGTGTGTGGGAAAGAAAGTACATTATCAAAACTCTGCAAGCAGCGAATATTATTCTCTTCGAAGGTTAAGAAACAAAAGTAAAAAATCAACACTAACAAAATCGAGAAAGAAACAAACTTTGAAGGCGCTTAAAAACTAACAACGCAAATCGCAGAGCTCTGCAAATTCTGCCATTTTTATTTTTTTAGATGGTTGACAATGTGGCGCGGGGTGACAGGACGCGCTGGCTTGGTGTCCTTGCTCGGGGTTAGGAAAGGTTGTAAGATTTTTTTCGTTTATATACACATAAAAAATCGTGACTTGGATGGTTCGGGGTGGGGTGGGAGAAAAGATAATGCGCATATATTGTTGTTGGTTGTGCAAGACAAGGACCGAAAAGTCCAGCAGTCTGGCCTCCTTGAAAGGATGCCCGCTCAACTGCGATCGGCGATCACCTGCGTCGGTTAACTGGCAATTGAACTGATTTCGTTTTGGGCATGCTTACATGAAGAATTAACAGTTACACACAGAAAGATAGCGAGAGATATCGAGACAGATTTGATGGGTAGAAAGGAACACGACGCAGGGAACTTTTCGCTCAGCAAAATTAATGTGACACGCTTTCGACTGGAGACTGCAACATCGACTAAAACACGTGTGTGTGGGGGTGTGTGTGAGTGTGTGAGTTCTGGAGATTAGCAAGTACAGTCTGCAGTGAGTCCAGCTACTCGCATGTCGCCCAGCGCAAAGACAGACTTCAAGGAATTTCAACACCTACGGCCAAAAGTTGGTGGATGGTTGGGTGGATAGATTTTTCCATTTCTCTTTCAACGCGTGCAAGATTTTGTACATCGACAACAAAGAAAACAAAAGAACCACCACCAAAAAAGAAAACTTCATCTACGAAAAGGAAAACTAAAAAACCAACTCTACTTTTTTTTTCTTTGAGAACGCAATCGATATTTACAGCAAAGCCGCAGTCTACATTTATTTTGAATAGCGCCACCAAAAAATGTGAGTAGAATTTGTTGGGGAAAGAGTGTTCAAGCCACCAGAAGAGGAAGGGGGAGGAATACTTCTGTCTGTCTGTCTTGCATTGAGGTACTTTCGTCTGAAGCACGCCGTTCTGACATCGGCCCCAGCCCCGCGCAGGACAGCTGGGGGTGGGGGAGCAACGATGCGACCGCGAAATTGCCAGACTCGAAAGTCCAACATCAATTTTGCGCCAAACTGGATCTTCCGATCCGAAGTTTTTCACTTGTCTTTGCTTAGATAAATACACGATATTAAATATATATATAGATATAGATATATAGATATAGGGTTTTTTTTTAGATTGGATAACATGTAAATTTAAAGTGGGTGAGTACACGGAACTGGGTTAGTGTGTGTGGGCGTGTGTGTGGATTTGCATTAAGTGCAGTTTCGATGACTGGAGAGAGAGCGACAGCAAAAGAGAGCGACAGCGAGAGAGAGAATCGGTAGAGAAAGATATTCCCTCTCTCCGGGTTTAGGAAGCATGCAGAGATCGAAACTAAGCCCGGGGGGAAACTAAATTTGAACTACTTTGACAATGGAGGCAACTGTACTTACAAAACAAACGCTCTCTCTAAATTTAAGCTACGGAAATTTTCTAACACACCTCGCGGTAGCTGGGGGCAGTTTAGTAATTCACCATAACCAGGACAAAGTATCGTAAAAATATATAAAATAAAGATGGTAGATACCTGCAAAATGGCGTCTGCTCGATCGTGTGATAAGAACATTAAGAATATTTTCAACACTTACCGCAAACGATCGCTAACGAGTATGTGTGTGTGGGTGTGTGAAACAAACAATAGACGTTCAGAGATATTAAGAGAACTTAAACAAATAAGTACAGTTTAGCCAAAACAAATTACCAACATTTGGGAGTCTCCGATCAGTTAAGAATTTAAATATAAACGATCAACATACCCGGAGAGCTGAGCTTTAAAATTTGTGGTATTGAGATTATTTTTTGGTATTTTCTGGGGGGCGACTACTCTTGTGTGTTTTTGTGTGTGAGCCTGAACTGCTTTAAGTATAGAACTAAAAAAAAAGAAGGTAAAAATAAAATACATTTTTTAAGTAAAGTTAAATCGGAAGGTTAGTTAGGAGACCGAGGAAAAGTACAGTAAGCGCTGGGAAACTCTAGGCAAAAGCGCCCTCTGCCGGCTGTTTTCAGCTGGGCAATATTTACAGGAGAGAAATTTAAACAAACTAAAAAATATGAAAAGGAAAGTAAAACACAAACACCGGATAGACGGATAGAAAGTGCAGAGTGACACTCACAGCGACAGCGAGAGAGAGAGGTAAAGATTTAACTGTTATACATTGACTGTTATACTAGGCATTTCCGTGTTTAATTTGTCGTCGGTTAGTATAAAATTGTTTAATATAATCGGCATAGGATTAGTGGATGCGACTTCAGTGTGTTTGTGTGTGTGTCTGTGGATAAGCAACATGACATCATGGCATTTGTGTGTGTGTTTGTGTGTGTGTGGTGTGGTCTCTGTTATACATTGAAAAGGAATCGTTTGTTTAAATATCGTAGTTTTGATTTAAAATTTATGATTTCAAACTTGCTTGCTGTGGCCTGCTAATGAGTCCTTTTTACTCGTGGAACAGCAGCGGCAGCGGCAGCCCCATCAGCCCAGCCGGCGGCAATTGCGGCGCCGGCATCACAGCCAGGCCCCCCGGCCGGGCGGGCGGTGGGGCCTGCAGCAAGGGCGGCCCGGACAGGCATCATCTGAAGCGCGGCTGCATCACCTGCAACATGTTCGGGTGGCCGGGCAGCATCACGGGCATGGGCATGGCAGTGGGCAGGGAGCCGGGCAAAGCACCCGACAAGCCCGGCAGCCCAATGGCCTGCATGGGGGCCAGCAAACCTGAAAGAACAGAAAATTTAGTCCGATAAACGGAAAGGATTCGTGACTTTCAACTCACCCGCCGGCATGCCTGGTAGACCGGGAGCTGCGGCACGCAGCATATTCCCGCCGATGAGTGCTCCGTGGGGTCCAATGGCCATGGCCGTGGGCCGCAGCATTGGCTGGACGAGCTGCATGTGGCCGGGCAGGGGCATCTGGTTTGAAATTGAAATTGGATGGAAGAATTAGTCGAGTTCGTGGAAGGGGCGGCGGGGGAGTTTGGTTTTTGTTTTTAAAGCCGTTTTACACAAAATTAGCTAAGTTTTGTTATTTTAAGATATTTTTGTTTTTTTTCGGTTTTAGGAATATTAATAAGTTTCAATTCTTATCGCTAAATGGATAACAAGTGTGTAATTCGTGTGTGTGTGAAAATACAAATCGCTCTTCGTCTTCATCATCATCGCATTACAATGAGAGATTCATGAGAAACAGATACAGAGATAGAGAGTTACAGAGAGAATAGAAATTATAAATAGAGAGAGAGAGAGAGAATTGAACGATTTGTGGTGGAAGGCGGGGGGAAGGAGAGGCCTTCCCCTGGTCTCTGGCTCTCTGGTTGGAATTTCTACTCGTTGAAGATTTTCATCCAAAATTTAACAAAAATTATATATTGATATATTGATGTTTTGTAGATTAAGTTAAGAAAATATATTGATAAATGAAAGTTGCTGGATTTAAAAGAGGAAACGTACTTACAATTCGTCAACTCACTCAACAAAATCAAATCGAATGGAACCTTTTTCTCATCGCGATTCTCCCAATTCTTACTTATCGTTTATATACAAAAAACAAAGCGTCTTAGAACTAAATAAAAAATAAAACAAATCACAGACCGGAAATCACTGGGTAAATGCGATGAAATGAAGCTTCAGTTATCTTTGGGATGGGTTAGTTGTGAGGCCTTTAAGGAAAGTAGTGTTCGAAGCTTGTGAAGGCGATCGATCAAAACATGGAAAGCTCAACGGCACACGAAAAGCAAAATGAACAAGGAAGAAATGAAGGAAAGACCGTAGAAAGTGGAAGAGGGAAACTGAAATCTACTAAGCTGAAGTCTAAATTTCTGGTATTTTAAATTTCAGTTCTATTCTATAATTTTCTATACTTATCTGCGTCAAGTCTACAATTCCTTTCTCATAGAAATGACTTTACAATCTTAAGCATAAGATCTATATACATGAGGTTCTCTCTAATTTCCTGCTCTTTAAAATTTAGAACACCTATTTCGAACAGTTCCGTTTTAGTTCAGTCTTCTGAAGAAAAGAAGTTGATTATTAAAAATAGAATCCTAATTAATTCCTATATAGAGACAAATTATAAACTGTCTTATCTTAAGAAGTTCTAAAAATAGTGATCAGTTATAAAAAGATTCTCTCAAACCCCAACGCTTTAAATCGAAGTCAAAGTGGGAGTAAATTGTTCCATGATAAATTCCTTAAATTATTCAAATTTCTAACTATTTGAAAGGCTACTGAATTAAATGAAATCTTTCAAATATAAAAAGATTCTCTAACTCTCCACTTCCTAACGCTTAAAATCAAAGCCAAAATTGGAATAAATTCCTCTATGGTAAATTCGCTAAAATTATTCAAATTTCTATCTAAAACTATCACTACTTTAAATCTATCAGATATCAAAAATATTTTCTCTAATCCCAACACTTTAAATCAAACTCAAAGTGGGAGTAAATTTCTCTATAATAAATTCCTTTAAATGATTTAAATTTCAATCCATTTAAAAACCTCCTTGAATAAAATATACCTACCTGAAATCTTTCAGATATAAAAAGATTCTTTCTAATCCAAAAATCAAGATAAAAATGGGAATAAATTCCTCTTTTGTAACGATTTCTTTAATGATCTAAATTTCAATCTACTTAAAAAACTCTCTAAATAAAATATCCTAACTTGGAATTACAGTTCTCTTAAAGACTTCAAAATTGATCTGTTAGCCGAATAAAGAATTGTCTCTTTCTAAGGATTGCACTTTCGACCCCAGGAACAGCTTCCAACTCAGCTCTCCTAAAACTCCAATCTAATATCTTTTTCTTGGAATGTTATAGAAATGATATAGTAGATTTGATGATAATAAGAGATATAATAAGGAGGAGAGGAATAAAAAGTACAGTTGCACACACAAACACTCTAAGGAGAGAGAACTTTTGGGCTCTCTCTCGGGTTTCAAAGAACGCAAAAAAAAATATAGACTTACAACTATTATATAGGTAAATATATTAGTATAGATATATAGGTAGATAGTTATGTGGGTGGGGGAGGGAGTAGATAGTCGAGTATTACGTAGAGAGTAAAACAGATAAAACATTTAGATATTTTTGAATGCTTAAATCTTAATAGATTTGATCGGAGAGTTTTCTTTTGGGGGGAGATTCGACAGAATGCAAAGAGGTGTGGGTGTGGCTGTGTGTGTGTGGGTGTGTGTGTGGGTTCAATCAACCAATCAATCATCAATCAATCAATCAATCAATAACCAACCAACGCAGCAACCATTACGACAAATTCATTTATTTTTTTGGTATTTTTTTTTATATAGAAAAGTATTGAAATGTACTTACATGACTTGCATATGTAACTCTCTGTCAACATTACGATAACGAACGTTAATTTTGGGGTACTTGCAAGGCAGTACGTACTACGAACTTTCAGTCTATGCGGACTGTGGGATCGATGGGGGAGGGGGTGGGTGTGGGTTAGGAACAAGTGAATTTTGGGGTTCTATCAGTGGGTTAGGCGCTGGGGGGGTGGGGGGAGCTGTTTTATGCACTTTGCTTAGGTTTACTAATAGATTTGTTGTTGTTGTTGTTGCTGTACTTGCATATATATGTATTGGTATAGTAGGTAGTAAATAATAATGCAATTTACTTATCTTTTCGTTGGTTATTTTTCTGAGTAAAAAAATATATCTGATTTTTTTTTTTGGAAAAAACAAACTGTACATATTGGAGTATAAAATACATACTGTAATTTACTGTTACTCCCAACTGTCAAGGTTGCAACCCTCACACATTTTTCTGTAACTGTACTGCAATTGTAACGGTAACGGTAGCTTTTCATTTTAAATTGTCACAAGTACATTAGAATTTTTGTTTTGATTTTATTTTTTAGTTGCGGTTTATTTTTTAAAGGATGTGAAAAGAGTTAGTGGAGAGATGTTGGTAGAAAGAAAGGATAACGGTGCCAGGTGGATGGTGGATTTCTCTAACTAGGATCGGGTTATTAAAACCAGAAAGCCTAACTATATTCTCTATAAGACTAATTGAGAGTTCCCAAAAGATTGTGAGTGAAATTTTCTTTTTTTAGTTCTCTAAAGATCGCTGGAACCCCTGGAAGGAAATTCTCTTCGTTTCCAAAGCACACAAAGTATAGACAAGAATCGGGGAGCGAGCATTGCAGGATGAATTATATGGACAATCTCAGGGTTTTAGTCAGGAATAAAAATCGACTCGTTTAAGGGACACAAATGTCGTTGGCATTTCGGCATTGATTTCAACTTGTTTCGTTCTTTTTTGTTGCTGGTCTTTCTCCCGATCGTTTGGGGAGAGACAGATAGAGAAAAGGGCAAAGGAGCAGACGAGGAGATTTTGTGCACTTACCATGCCCACAGCCGCAGCAGCGGCAGCCGCCTGGGCAGCCGCGGCAGCGGCAGCCGCCGCATTCGGTGAGTTGCCCGGCTGCTGGCGCACCGCCTGCAGCCGCTGGAGCATCACAGCCCGATTGAGATCATCCAGTTGCTTGGCCTGTTGCTGGTGGTGGTGCTGCTGGACGGCAGCCTGGACCTGGGCCTGGACGTGCTGGGCGGCGGCGGCGGCCTGGGCAACGGCCACCATGGCGGCGGTCTGTGGAGATAACAAGAATTTCAGCGGGCGAGAAGAAAAGAAAAGAAAAATAAAGAAAAGAACCGAGAGTCAATTTGGTGAAAATACAGGCGGGGGCGGTGGGGAGGGGAGGTGGGGGAGGAAAATCGCCGCTTTCTCGTTGGACCGCTCGCTCCGCCTCGCTTTGCGCTCTCCTCGCTCTCTTGGCTGGGAGAAAAGTGAAAACCGCGGGTTTTTGTTGCCATTAAATTTGTTTGTTTAATTAAAAAATTATACAGACATATTATTGTATTATTATTTTTATATATTCTAAAAGAATTTCCTGTTGAATTTGTTTTTTTGTGGGGTTTGTTTTCGTTTATTTCTATTTCTGTTGCTGGTGGTTTTCGCTCCATTTGAATGAAAGGAATTGAAAGGAATTTTAAAATTGAAAGTTGTCAGTTTTTGTGTCGTAGCGTCACCGTCAAGATCTCTTGGGAAAATGCATAGAATTGCTTAGAAAAATAATAATAGAATAGAAAACCGTTGAATGGAATCGTTAAATGCGCGCACACAAACAAAACGCAAAAGGATATCAGTTCGAAATCATAGCGGCGGGCCGTCCGCGTCGGCGGTTTGTCTTTTCTGGCTTTTCTCTTTTCATTTGTACACAAGGACGGACGACGACGGGGAGGCGCAACGAGAGAAGGAGGGCGTTCTGGCATGTCCTTTCGTTTGGCATGTCTGTGCGTCTCGGCTCTCTACTCTCATTTATATTGACTATGGTTTCTATAACTATGATAAGAACTCACTTCCTGTGCCTTGGAGATGGCCGTGCTGACAGCGATTGCGTTTGCGTTAGCCGCCCCGCTGGCGTTCGGCGAGATGCCAGCTCCTAGCAGCGGAGGCGGTGATGTGGCGGGCATGGACGACATGGTCGAGGTGGAGGCTGCTGAGCCGCCGTTGTTGTTGCTGCTGCCGAGGGGCGGGCTTATGTGGTTCTTGGGGGCCGTCAGGGCCATGGCGGCGGCAGCCAGACGGGCCTGGTACTTGGGCTTGCGGGCGCGCAGCTCTTCCAAGCTCGCCTCGTCCGGGGGATGCATGATCTTTGTGGTTACAGTGGCGGCCGCGGCGGGCGCAGCGCTTGCAGTGGCAGCGGCCACCGGAGGATTGCCAGGTGCACTGGGCAGCGGTGGGCGGCCCTGGTTGTGGGGATCAAGCGAGCCGGGCGGCATTGCACTGGGCGCTGCGGCCCCAACAGTGCCAGCGTTGTTGGTGGTGGGTGGAGCACTTATTGTGGCATTGCTAAGGACACACAAGTTAGTCAGAGATTAAAAGGACCGGGGGAATGAGGATCACCTGTAGGCCGGAAATGTGGGTTTCTGCTGGGCCATGGCGGCTGCATGGTGATGGGCCGCAGCAGCCGCCGCTGCCGATGTGGTGGCCATGGCCGCTGGAAACATCGGGCGCGGTGGCATCATGTGAGGCATCATGGGCACTGAATACGGCGGCAGCGGCGGCATGTGCTGCATCATGCCCATGCCGTATTGGCTGAGCATGTGAGGCGGCATCATGTTCGGCGGCATCATCATGGGCGGCGGCACAGACATCGGATCTAATTAGGAGATCATTTAGCAGGGAAGGCAAATTGGTAGTTGCTTTACTCACAGTCGACTTTCTTCTTGGCCGCCGGCTCATCGTCATCCGAATCGGACTTGCCGCCGTTCTTCTGGCGCTCGTGCTCGCGCACATCCTCGGCTGGTATGCCGTCCATGCCAAAGATTTCAATCTCAATGTTGGACCGATTTGGCAGCGAGTTTGGCACCTTGTCCACTGTCTCCTTGTGCACCTGCATGCAGTGGATGGAGAGGCCGGGGCCGGTGTACAGCTTTTTGTGGCATATGTGGCACTTGAAGTGCTTGGCCTTCTGATGCTGGACCAGGATCTTCTCGTCGTCGAACTCGCGGTTGCAGTACCTAGATTTCAGTAATTCGTCGAGTTAAGGAAAATTGCTGGAAAATTGGGCTGTTTAACAAAGCAAATCGGCGCGGGGCCCACCAACACACACGGCATTATGTAAATGCGGGTGTGTGTGTGTGTGTGTAGATACAAATTGCGCTCCCCTTGGGTTAGCGAAGCACCAGCTCACGCACACAAACGCACAATTTCACACACGGATTCTGAAAAATGGCAGAAATTTTTTGTTTTCTTTGTGGGTTTTGTTAAAAAAGGATACCAGCACCAGGGCTTGTGAGCCTTCTTCTTTTTGCGACCCATTGTGTTTCGTTCACTTAGTTATAACAAAAGAAGATAATAATTTTATTAAATTTACAACCGATTTTTCGCCTGCATGTAAAACGTGAGCGTCATAAGAAAAACAAAATGGCTGCAGAGTTGCGGCCCTCAAAAAAAAAAAACCGTCTCAATTTTAAGCGCGCCTACTGCACTTTCAAAAACAACACTTTTTTTTGACAATTGACTTCACTTTAAAACACTCGTTTGTTTAACGTAGGGAAATCCGCCAAATTTGGCTTAAAAATATTTAGAACTTAAAGGGTTGCCATTGTTGTCTATAGTAAATGACAGCTCTGATTTATTTATTAATTATTACGGTTAATTTAAAATACTCAAAATGCCTGGGCGGCTATTTGTTTTTTTTATTTTGTGTATCTTGAAGTTAAACATGAACTTTATCGAAAAATTTGATGAAGAAATGGGGAACTGGAAAACTCTGTTTCCAGTGTTGCCACCGATTTTACGTCAAGAAAACCATAGAAAGAAGCAGACGAATTTGAGATGGCAGATAAAAAAGTAAATATTATAAAATATTTATTAAGAAGTGTTTAAAATTCCTTTTTTAATTCATAGGTGGGCGGCAACAACGATGGCAAGGAGAAGCGCCGAAAGGAGTCGATCCTGGATTTCTCCAAATTCCTTGAAAAACAAATCCGCGTCAAATTCGCCGGCGGCCGGGAAGCCTCCGGCATTTTGAAAGGCTACGATGCCCTCCTCAATCTCGTCCTGGACAACACAGTGGAGTACCTGAGGGACTCCGACGAACCCTCCAAGCTAGCCGAAGACTCCACCCGCAGTCTCGGCCTGGTGGTCTGCCGCGGCACAGCATTAGTGCTCATATGCCCGCAGGATGGCGTAGAAAGCATTGCCAATCCTTTCATCACGCAGTAGCCTAAGGATCAACCACTTTCGATTGTGAACACAATTTGCATTTTAAAACAGTAATTGAGTAAATTAGAATATAAATTAACACCCGCGCCCTCAGTCCAGCCCAAACTCGTTGCGTATCCAAGGATACTGAGCCGGGCACTCCATGCACGTGTAGAAGAAGCGATCCTCCTGCAGCACCCGGCTGCGCACCTTGCAGGTATTCGGGATATTGCACACCTGCTCGTGCCCGTCCAAATGCTTCGGCTTGCACTGCCAGGGCTCGAACTGGTGCAGCTGATTGCTGGGCGTGGGCTTCTGCATCCAGCGGATGGCCTGCTGGTTCGTCACGAAGTAAACATCCGGCAGCTTCTGCAGGTCGTCCAGGAATTTCTAAGTATCAAGGAGATGAGCAAGAGGTCTTTCTTCTCCTCCCCCCAGACTCACCAGGAAGGCATTGAGGTAGTCCACCTTCTTGAACCACGTGGAGTGGAAGTAGAGCCCGTAGGGGGCCCGGTTGCTCAGGTAGTGGCGCTTGAAGTTGTGGGTGAGCATGCGGTAGACATCGTTGCCTGTGAGGTGCGGCGGGCAGCTGTCCACCATGGCGCAGGTGTACTCGCCGGCCTCCAGCTGGTTCATGACCATCTCCCAGATGCCCGGGTAGCTGCGCGTGGGGCAGTTCTGGCTGACGCCCGTGCAGCTGTGCGGCATCTTGTAGTCCAGCGTGTAGGGCCAGAGCGGCGGATGCGAGTGCGGGGCCACCATGGAGGAGTCATAAACAAAGCCGAACTCCTGGGCCATCAAAAACTGGCGGTTCCAGCCGACCCGAAGGAAAGGCACGCGCATTCCCCGGATCTCCTCCATGCGCACGGCCGCGAACTTGTTGATGATGTTGGCCTGGCCCACCATCTCGTCGAACCAGTCCTCGATGGTGGCGTTCTTCGACCACCAGAGCTCCGGCCCGCGGTGACTGAAACAAACACAAATTAGAGGATCCTTTCCGAGACTCCAAAGAGCAACTCACGTGACTGAATGGACTGCAATCTCATGCCCATCGTTCCATAGCTTCTGGACGTATTGGTAATTTGTATACGGATGGGAGACATAGAAAGTTCCTTTGATGGGGCAGCCGTTGGGATTGCGGCGGTTCTGGGTGAAGAGAACCTTGGAGAAGAGCTCCCAGTTGTCATGGTTGACGGCATCGTCGAAGGTCAGCAGGATCATCTGGGGCACCGTCTGGGCCACCAAATTCCCTGGAATCTGCGTGCCATCCTTGGAGCAAAAGCAGTGAGGCAACTGGCACTTCCTGGAGTCACAGGCCCCGGCCGCATTGGGGTCATGCTCCAGGTCGCACCAGCCCTCGTCCGAGCCGTCCGGGCAGTCCACGGAGCCGTCGCAGAAGTACTCATCCGGCAGGCAGGTGCCGTCGGCGCAGCCCAAGTGGCGGTCGTCCGCGCAGTCGGCCATTTCCAAAAGCGGCTTGGGGGCGGGGGTCTCCGCGGTGACGTCACAGTTGTCCACGTTGGCCTTGAAGTCGCAGATCTGGCGGACCACATCGAAGAGCAGCCCCTCGGAGCATTTGAACTCGAAGACCTCGCCGTCCAGGCAGAGGAAATACTTGGCGCACTCGCTGTTGGTCCAGATCTTGTGGACCGGCCGGCTGGGGTTTCGGTAGAAGCGCGAGTCCTGGAGGCAGTCGGCCGGGCTGCGCGAGCGGCGGGTGTGGTTGGCTGGAAAGACGGCAAAACTAATTAATCCAATGACCCAAAAACCAGATGTTGGCCAACCGGCGGCGCAGACGTGCCGCTGCCGCCAATCACGCATGGCAGGGGCGTCGTGGGAACTGCAGCCCGGGGGGCCTGCATTGTCGGCCATCTCACGAAGGCCCACAAAAACAAGTCAATTGCGCTGGCAACGTAACCGGGCGGGCGATTGGGCAAGCCTCGTCCAGCATCTCCGAATTTAGAAAGTGCGAGTGGCCGGCGGGCGGGTGGAAAACTGGACGGGTTCATTGGACGCTCCGGAAGGGATCGGTGGAAGTTGTCAACGCTTTTTTCGTTATATAATCGAATCGAGCAACTTTCACACTTGGCCGGCTAGTCGGCGGGGGGGTGGGGGTGGTGGGCAGGGGCAGTGAAATTACCAATGCGCGCGGCATCCGCGGCAATCAGCAGCAGCCAGAGCGCTGCAGCGGCGGCTGGAATTTGCATTGATAGCGGGCAAAGTCGGTCGTTGAGGGGGCGGCTCTTGGCCGACCTTGACTGTGAAACCGGATTTGGAGTTGGCCGAAAAGCCAGCCAGAGTTTTCCCTGCGGTGTTACCAGTTTTTCCGTGGGTGGTTGGTAGGCCGGTCGCTCTAACCGCACTGAGCAAAATGCGAAACGTAACTAACCATGCGCTCCGTGGAGTAGATCATTTATCGAGGCGACGTTGCATTTCTCTGTTGTGGCCAAAGCTTCCAACGCCGCTGAAGAGAAAGCCCGAAAATGCCGGCCGCCATGTTGGCTGTTTTGAATTTCTAACGCACTAGACTGTAGACAAGGTGGCAGCACCGTCAAACATAAAGCAGCCCTGGTAGGCGTAAGCCTCCTACCATTTATTTTGTAATTTCTGGTAATAATTGTTATCAAATTATATCGATTGCCAACAGTTTCATTTCTAACGTAAGGCCCGACTATCGAACGGGCTGGCTTGACATGGCAACGATCTGGCAGCTTTCTGTCAAGTGCGCGTCATTTTTGGTACCTAGCCTTTTAGCTTTTAATTTGTAAAATAATTGTAATAAATGTTATCAAATTATATCGATTGCTAATATTTCTATTTCTAACGCCTTGCCCGACTATCGAACAGGCTGGCTTGACAGGTCAACGATCTGGCAGCTCTCTGTCAAATGCAGCCCTGGTGCGCGTCGCTTTTAGCGCCCGTTTTTTGTGACTTGTCCGAAAATTTGTTATTTTGTCTATAAAAAGCTGTCAAATTATCCACGGCAACATGCGTTCCAGCCTGGGTACACCCCGCGGCCGTGGTGTTGCCCGCCAAAGCGGCCAATTCCGCGTACCAGCCCCACCGCCGCCCCAACACCGCGCTCCCCCAGAAACCGAATCCGAAACCGACGCCGACGCCGATGCCCTCGATCGCGCCTTAATTTTCGACGATGAAGAAGGCGGCACCCGCATCGGCGACATCTACATCCCGCCCCCCGTGCCCCCGCACTGCTCCATGGAGAGCAAGGGCCCGCGCCTCATCATCAAAAGGATCGTCAATCGCAACTTCAAAAGCTACGCCGGCGAGGTGGTCCTCGGGCCCTTCCATCACTCCTTCACCGCCATCATTGGGCCCAACGGCAGCGGCAAGAGCAATGTGATTGACTCCATGATGTTCGTGTTCGGCTGCCGGGCCAATCGCATACGCTGCAAGAAGGTCTCCACTTTGATACACAAGTCCTCGCAGTTTCCCAACCTGCGCAGCTGCTCGGTGGCCGTGCACTTCGAGCAGATCCTGGACAAGGAAGACGGCGAATGCGAATCGGTGCCGGAGTCGCAGATTATCGTCGAGCGCACGGCCATGATGGATAATTCGTCTTACTATCAAATTGACGGCCGCCGCGCCCAACTCAAGGATGTGGCCAAGCTGCTCAAGAAGCATCACGTCGACTTGGAGCACAACCGCTTCCTCATCCTCCAGGTAAGCTGTCGGCCTCTTTGGATGATCCTTTCTCACTTTTGGGTGTTTCTAGGGCGAGGTGGAATCGATTGCCATGATGCGGCCGAAGGGCCTCACCGAAAATGACACCGGGATGCTGGAGTACCTGGAGGACATTGTGGGCACCCAGCGGTATATCCAGCCGCTGCAGCAGATCAACCAGCGCGTGGACCAGCTCACCGAGGAGCGCACGGAGAAGCACAACCGCTGCAAGCTGGCCGAGCGCGAGATGAACGACTTGGAGCAGCCGTTCAACGAGGCGGTGGCTTATTTGCGCAAGGAGAACGAATTCATGCGCACGAAGAATTGGGTGGTCCAGAAGTACATCAGCCTGAAGAAGCAGAAGCTCGAGGAGTACACCAAGGAGCACGAAGACTGCTCGGCCGAACTCAAGACCCACGACGAGGGCACCGAAGCCCTGAAGAAAGAACGCACCGAAAAGGAGGCCATCATACGCAAGGAAGTGGAAGCCTTCGATGCTTTGGTCAAGAACCGCGAGGAGCTCAACAAGCAGCTGGTGGCGGCCGAGCGCAACTACACGGAGCTCCAGAGCAACATGGTGAACACGAACAACCAACGCAAGAAGGACAAGACGACCATTGAGAAGAACGAGGCGGAGCTGGAAGCCTTGCGCCGGCTGCCGGAAAAAAACAACGCGGAGATCGAGGAGTCCAACCAGAAAATCGAGCGACTCGAGCGCGACAAAACAAAACTCACCGATGAGCTGGAAGTCCAGCTGGCCGCCATGAAAGAGCAGGCGGAGCCGCTCACCGAGAAACGCCTGAAATGCAGCGATGAGCTGGTGGGGCTGAAGGAAGAAGTCAACGCGGCCAAGGCGGAGCTCCAGGTCCACGAGTCGCAGCTGAAGATCCTCAAGCAGGCGGAGATGCAGGAGCTGCGCAAATATCAAAGCCTCAAAAGCTCCTACGACGAATCCGAGCAGAGCCTCACCGAGAAGCGGGCCAAGATCACCGAGCTCAGCCAGAAGTTGCCGGCACTCAAAGAGGACATCACAGCCAAGAAGGCCGAGGCCCTCAATCTGGCCAAGGAAGAGCAGATTTTGTCCGCCAAGCGCACTAAGCTCAGGGAAGAGGTGGGCACTTGGTCAGTCCAGCAGAATGGAGAGAAATTAACTTCTGTTTCTTCCAGATCAACGAGCGCTCGTCGAACATGCAAATGAAGCGTTCCAATGACCGCGTCTTGGACTTCTTGATGCAGCAGCAGATGGACGGACACATTCCTGGCATACTCGGGCGCTTGGGCAACTTGGGCGGCATCGATGCCAAATACGACATAGCCATTTCCACGGCCTGCGGGCGCCTGGACAACATTGTGGTCGACCACTTGGACACGGCGCAAACGGCCATTGAGGCGCTCAAAAAGCACAACGTGGGCCGGGCCTCCTTCATAGCCCTCAACAAAATCGAGCACTACCGCAACAAAGCCCACCCCATAGACACGTAAGTGGAGCCGTAGACCCGTAAACCCTCCAAAATTAACTACCCAACTGTCCGTTTGACTTTTTGAGCGTCCGTTATAAGCAAGATTACCAGCTCACTTTAGCTTAAACAAGCAAAATTAATTTTCGTTGCCTTTTTGCGTTACATGAAAAATCGTTCTTTTTAAAAACAACCGCGATATTCATAAGAAAACATTACAAGAAACTAATTTAAAAATTCTTAGCACAATTCAAAAAACACATGTCCGGCCAGTGTTGCCATATCAAGCACAGTGCTGCCATATCTGTTTTTGCCATCGAGCTGCCAACTTGATAGAACAAAACATGGCAACTCTGATTATTTAAGAGTTGCCGCGTAATTCAATTTTTATATTTTTCATTTTAGCCCTGAGAATGTGCCCCGTTTGTATGATTTGGTGAAGATTGAGGATGAGCGCGTGCGCCCGGCTTTTTTCTTTGCCCTCGGCAACACTCTGGTAGCCCAGGACCTCGACCAAGGCTCCCGCATAGCCTACGGCCGGGATCGCTTCCGCGTGGTCACCCTGCGCGGCGAAATCATCGAACAAACCGGCACCATGTCCGGCGGCGGCAACCAGCCCATCCGCGGCAAAATGGCCACCCAAGTGCAAACCAAAACAAAACCCACCTCAGCCGACAACTCCCTGGTCAGCCAGAAAGCCCTCGAGGACATGCAAGTCCAGGCCGAGGAGCTCCAGACCCGCATCAATTACTGCCAAGAGCAGCAGGGCTGGCTGGAGCGCGAGATCCACAATCTGGAAACGGCCGTCCAACGCGGCGAAGCCGAACTTAAGCATTTGGGAGTGAGCATCAAATCCCTCGAGCAGCAAATGGCCACGGCCCTGAAGCAATGCGAGCGCCAGAAGCAGCGCATGGAGAACATAACCACCGACGAGGGCGCCGTGCAGGCCCGCGAGGCGGAGATTGAGAAGGCCAAGGAAAGGCTGGCAGCCTCCGAAAAGGCCGAGCAGGCCAAGACCAGCCAGATCGAGGAGATCCAGGCCCAATACGAGGCCTTGCGTAATGAAAACGTGCGCCCGGTGGAGGCCAAAATGAAGAAGGTTTCCGGCCAAATCGAGAAACTGGCCGCCCATGTGCGCTCCCTCAACGTGGCCCTGACCACAGCCGAGCGCAGCATTGCCCGCATCGAGAAGAATATCGGGAACCTGAGGGAGAACATAAGCTCGGCCGAGGATAAAATACGCAAGCTGAACGAGGAGCGCACGGCCTGCCAGGAGCTCAAGGACCAGCTGGAGAAGGATATCGAGAAGTCGGAGAAGTCTATACTCCAGGCCAAGATCCAATCCTCGGACGTGAAGAAGGCCATCGATGAGCTGACCAAGCAGGAGAACGAGCGCCACATGCAGCGCATTGAGATCGACACGAAGCTCCAGGCGGCCACGGCCAAGATGAACGAGGTCAAGTCCGACATCCCCCGCTGGCAGCAGCAGCTCAAGCCCCTCAAGCTCAACGAGATTCCCTGCGATGCAACCCCCCAGGAGCCGCTCAGGACCCTCACGGAGGAGGAGCTGGCGGCCAAGAACCTGGAGGACATGCAGTACAGCCAGACTCTGCTGGAGGAGCAGCTGAAGAAGAAGCCGAATCTCGGCTGCATCCGGGAGTTCAGCGACAAGCGGGACGTCTACCTGGAGCGCGTCCAGGTGCTCGAGGACATCACCTCCAAGCGCAACGAGATGCGCGACAAGTACGAGGAAGTGCGCAAGCGCCGCTACACGGAGTTCATGGAAGGATTCAACATCATCACCAGGAAGCTCAAGGAAATGTACCAAATGATCACCTTAGGCGGGGATGCCGAGCTCGAGCTGGTGGACTCCATGGATCCCTTCACCGAGGGCGTGGGCTTCAGTGTCCGCCCGCCCAAAAAAACCTGGAAGAACATCTCCAATCTCTCCGGCGGCGAGAAGACTCTCTCCTCTTTAGCTTTGGTCTTTGCCCTGCATTATTACAAGCCTTCCCCTCTCTACTTCATGGACGAAATCGATGCCGCCCTGGACTTCAAGAACGTCTCCATTGTGGCCCATTACATCAAGGTGAGTCCAGGGAATCCTTGAGTCCTTCAGCCTCTCTAATCTGTCGATTTCAGGAGCGCACGAAGAACGCCCAGTTTATCATTGTGTCCTTGCGGGTGAACATGTTCGAGTTGTCCAACTTCCTGGTGGGCATTTACAAGGTCAACGACTGCACCTGCTCCATCACCATGATCAACAGTCCGCCGCAGCTGCCGGAGACCCAGCAGCGCTTCCGCGGCAGCCAAACTTTGGCCGAGGAGCCTCCGCCGCTGCCGGCCATCCAGGAGGACTCTCCCGCGCCGGCAGAGCAGCCAGAGGAAGTGGTCATACCGGAAACCCAAGAGGCCGCCTTGGAGGAGCCGGCGGAGGAGCCTGGTCGTCCCTCGGAGGATGCCAGCGCCTTTGTCCCCAACTTCGAGAGCACCCTGATGCCCTGAATATCCTGACGATTCTTTATGTTTTATTATAATAAACTTGACTCCTTCAAAAGCTGTTTTTGATTTTCCCGCAGATCGCGGCCAAGGCTTCGATGGCCGGACTCCTTAAAGCCGTGATATCCTCGCCCGCATCGCAGGCCTGGGCCACGGCCGGGTCCAGCGGCAGGGAGCCCAGCAGAGGCACCGCCATCTCCGCGCACATGGCAGCCGCCCCGCCCGTCTTGGCCGGGAAGATGTCCGAGCTCTGGCCGCAATGGCCGCACTGGAAGCTGCTCATGTTCTCGATCACGCCGACGATGGGAATCCTTTGCTTCTTGCAGAAGTTGATTTCCTTGCGCACGTCCAGCAGGGCCACCTCCTGGGGAGTGGTGACGATAATAGCGCGCAGGGAGTCAGGCTGCTGGTCATCCCTTAGGTAGGACACCACCGACAAGTGCTCGTCGGAGGTGCCAGGTGGAGTGTCCAGGAGCAGCAAGTCCAAAGTGCCCCAGTCCACCTCGCTGAGGAACTGGCGGATCATGCCGTTTTTCTTGGGGCCGCGCCAGATGATGGCATCGTCCACAGAGCCCAGCAGGAAGCCTATGGACATAAGGCACACATTGTCGTCTATGCCGACGGGGGACCAGCCGCTGCCGGACTGGTGGACATTCTCGCCGAGGGCGCCTAGCAGGCGGGGCTGGGAGGGACCGCAGATGTCGATGTCGAGGACGCCGAAGTTGTTGTCGGGGCAGCTGCGGGCCAGGTAGCGGGTGAGCAGGGTGGTGACTGTGCTTTTGCCCACGCCTCCCTTGCCGGAGAGGATGAGGAGTTTGTTTTTCACGTCCTTCAAGGCGGCGGTGACCAGTTCCTTGCCCGGGTCCTCCAACTTCTTGTTGGGGTCACTGCAGATCCTTTGGTTGGGGCAGCCGGCGCAGGCGCTGACCTTGCCGGCCTGCTCGCTCTCCACGCCGGGACAGTGGGCGGGCGGAGGGGCTTCCATTATAACCTTGAGGAGGAGTAAAAACGCAAAAAACCAGCAAACGCGGTTGCTTATCAAAACAAATTGTGAAATCGGCCGGGAGTTGCCAGACTGGAAAACCGATCGACAGGTTGTTATCGGAATGCAACCCACAGCTGCGTGGATTTGCCATAGCAATGAACTTGTGGAAGCTACAGACCACGAGCTGCAACATTTTCAGGCAAATATACAATTATTTCTAAAAAAAATTAAATAGAATACCGCATATTGGCCTTAATAACTTGCATTCGCTTTTAATCTTAACAAAAATGGAGGTTTTATTTTCAAAATGAATCGGCATTTCAAGAATTGCTGTAGCAATGAGCTTTCTGTTGCTAACAAACTCTTTATTTCCCAGGTTGAATATTTAAAATCGCAATCAAATTAATAAAATTAAACAGTATTTATGGACTACCATACCAAATTGCCCTCTCAGCGGGCCGCTTTATTTTCAGTTTCGTGTATACATTCCAAATGCCTAGCCTAACTACTAACAAGGCTTGTGAGGGAGCCTGCGTTTATGGGCTCCATGATTTTCACGCCGTCCTTGTTGACCAGCTTGACGGTGAAGTTCTTCATGTTGACCACCAGACGCTTCTGGATCTCGGTCACGCATTTCTGGAGCACCCCGTAGGCCTCGCCCTCGGTGATGTTGGGGTGCCAGTAGCGATCGAAGATGCTGCTGCAGAACATGCTGCCGTAGCCGTGGCCAGCGAAATTGACCGACTTGGCATTGGCCAAGTAGTCGATGAGAACCAATTCCGAGCCCCCAACAGTCTCGTCATATCTACAAGCAGCCAGAATATATAATTGCCAGCAGGGCTGTAGCTTTGGCTACTTACCCGGCGACGAACATGAAGACCTGATAGGGAGTACGGCTGCGTAGGTAGTCGGCCAGGTTTTTGCGGGTGAAATGGGCCGCGGCGCTGGGACTCAAATCGTAGCCGTTGCGCATTTTGTACAAGGCAATGTTCTTGGCAATGTATTCGGTGAACTGCTCGGTGTCGCCGGACTCGCCGGTGGTGCCGATAAGCAAGTTATCCGACACCTTGTGGATTTTGTTTTCATCTTGGAAACACGAAAATAAAATGGGGAAAAACGCGCAGGGCGGACGGACGGCGGGACTTACCTTCCTTCATGACGATGATGGAGCGGGCATGGGTGGTGTCCGCGGCCAGCATGACAAAGTCGCGGCCCTTGATTCCAAGCAGCGTTTCCATTTTCGTTTAGAATTAAATTATTTTCAACAAGTTTTACTGATTTTCCTGTTGTTTGTGCCGGGCGCTGCTGCAATGACAAGCAAAACTAGCGAGGGCTGCAGCAAAGCCTGCCAGGTTTGCTTTAAAACCAGGGGCGACAAGGGCAACCCTGCCGGTTATCGTTTGCCGCGATATGGCAACGCTGGTTGTTAATTTCCTCGCCGCCCTCTCTTTCTAAAAACTTTTCACCAAAATAAATAAGGAATTTTCATAAGCATAACGAAAATGAGCCTGGAGCAGCACACGCAGCGAGATCCCCGGAACCCTCATGGTCTAGGTGAGTGGGTTAAAATACCTTGCCACCTGCCCGGCTTATCAGCCGCTCTGTTTTTCCCAGGCGACCCGGATGACACAACACTGAGGAAGGTGGAGTGTGAAGTCCTGATTCCCAAGATCATGCGGGATCGGGCGCGCGCGGAACTCTGCTCGAAGGAGGTGGCCGACTTCGAGGAGTGCTGCAAGGCCAGCAGCCTCCTCATGGTGGCCACGTGCCGCAAGCAAAACTCCGCCCTCAAAGATTGCCTGTCGCGTTGGTACCAAAACGAGGCGTTCAAGGAGGAATGCCGGGCGATTTATCTGCAGGAGCGCTCGGACTACCGACGCACAGGCATCCCCAAGAAGAACCGCGTGGAGAAGTTGTAATTTTAAGCGTTATTGTTGTTTACTTTGCACGAATGAAGTGAAATTGAAGCGTCGAATCGCCGTCTCCTTGACCGTCAAGCTCTGCAAAGCGGCGGGCGTGGGAAAGGTCCAGCCCTAGGGTTGAGTTACCTCCAGCTGGAGGACATCCTTGTCCGAGGTTTCCGCCACCCGGTGCAGTCCTTTTAGGTTCTTTGGCAGGCGATGGGCGGTGTCCGCCGGCCTGGTAACGATGACCAGACAACTGGCGTGGTAGTGATTCGGGCTCTGCTTGTAGATCACTAGGGAGAGGGGAAGGAGTCAATTTAATCCTTTTGGATGTAATTAATCGCGTTACTCACGAAAATCCCCGCCGAATTTGATGCCGCTCTTGACCACCCAGTTTTTGGCCCTGAGGTAGAGAAAGGCCGCCAGGTGCTCGATAAACCGATCGTTGAGCTGCAGAGCTGAGTGTGTGTAAGCGCCCCAGGACATATTCTCCCCGGAGGAGTTTTTAATCACGAGTTTGTTTAAATAAAAAGCCAGGAAGCAGGCCTCTTCCAACGCGAGCAGCAGGGATTCTCCAGTGGCCGTAGGGCCTCCACGGGATTGACTGCCCTTGCCGAAGCAGCCGCCATGGTAGAGAGCGCTTATGTCTTCCGGGTTGGCTACTACGACACTCAAGCCATTGAAGTAACCCTCACAGTTCCGTTCCGGCAAAGGATTTTCATTTATTTTATTGAATTTTCCCCGCTTTCGTTTACAGTGCGGGGTGAATGACATTTTGCCCACAACAATCGGCAGTCACAGCGTAAGTCAGCTGTTCCCCGGGCTGTCGTGCTGCCCGCAGATTTCACAACATTTTACAAATTTAAAGAAACGGCCACCAAATTAAAATAAATATGTAATATTAAGCGGTTTTAAATCATTTTTAAGCCATGAGAGATGATTTTATGGCGAGTTTTTAGAGTTTTAATATATCCATAAATAAAGCGACAGCCCTGCTTTAAAATGGATTAACAAGCTAGAAAAACTTCAAGCCAAAATAAATTTATTTAAACGGAATTAATATTATTGGTGGAGTGTTTCGCTCTGTTTTCATTACCAATAAGAAAAACTTGGATTAATTACAAAATTTCCTTACCGATAAGAGTTTTCGACAACACTTATCGGAGTTTGTGTGCCTATCGGTGGGCCGGCCATCTCTATTAGGTCACAAGACTTGTCAGCTGAATTTCGATTCTGTGTCGTAGTAACGTGAAAATTTTTCACTTGAAAAATTTCAGAGGTTTTCATAGGAATTGTGTGGAAACGCTAGACGCACTGACTCCTCTTCCCCCAAACGCCACTTGAGCCAAACAGCCAGCAAAATGACGTCCGCTCTTTATTTGCCCGAGGAAAACATTGGTAAGTTCGCCCACCCCCACCCCCAACCCCAACCAAGAAAATCAACATTTTCCCAATGAATTCTCCTCTCCCCAGACATGATTGCTGCCACCTCGGTGCTGCAGCAGCAGGCGGCCGATATACGCACCCGCTCCATCACCTGGGCCTCCTACCAGCAGTCCCAGATGATCAGCCAGGAGGACTTCCAGGCCATCAGCGCTTTGGACAAATCACGCGTTTCTTATCTAACCCAGAACCCCTCGCAGGTGGTCAAGACCCTCCTCAACCTGGTGTCCCATCTGTCCAAGGACTCGACCATCCAGTACATCCTCGTGCTGCTCGACGATCTCCTCCAGGAGGATCGCTCGCGGGTGGATCTCTTCCACGAGCAGGCCGCCCAGCTCAAGCAGTGCATCTGGGGTCCTTTCCTGAACCTGCTGAACCGCCAGGATGGGTTCATTGTGAACATGTCCTCGCGCATCTTGGCCAAGTTCGCCTGCTGGGGCCACGAGTCCATGCCCAAGTCCGACCTCAACTTCTACCTGCAGTTCCTCAAGGATCAGCTGGCCACCAATGTAAGTTGCCCCGGAATTTAAGTCCTTTGCTTGGGGAAACTGCACTGTTGATTGTCTTGCCTGCGAACCGCTCTTCGATTTAACCCTCCTTGTTATCCTGCCACACTAACCGCAACCGTTTTGTGTTCCTTTTTGAGTTGCTCTCTATTTAATTTTCTTATAAAAAAAACCCTCCCAAAAAACCCCTCCCCCCGCTTGTGGTGGGCACAGTGCACGGCTTACCTGCAGGAGATGACGCAGCTGGCCCAGCGCGCCCAGACCATTATCCTGCACTCGCCAGGACACGGCAAAGACCACGGACACCATGGCGGCCACCAGTACAGCCCCCAGGAAGCGGCCCAGCAGCGCCACGAAATGGCCAGCGAAATCTACCGGGAGGTCACCCACACCGACGCCTCCAAGACTGTTATTCCGGTAACACACACACACACCCCCACCCCCCGCACCCACACCCAGCACACACAACAACAACAACAACTAACCCGACTAATGGGAAGGGCCCAAAAAATCCATCGTTGTTTCTTCCAGTTTCACTTTCAGGTGTTGGTGACCTTTGTGTGTGTGTGTGAGAGTCCTTGACCCTTGACCCCTTGACCCCCTCTCTGTGGTAGCCACGTAGCCGGGAATTGTAGTTGACTAACTTTGACCTACTAAAAAAATCAAATCAAATCCTAAAAAAAATCCTTTGAACTTTCGCTCGCTAATCCTGAGTCCTTGCCGCAGAACAACGAGTACATCCAGAGCGTGGCCCGCTGCCTGCAGATGATGCTCCGTGTGGACGAGTATCGCTTTGCCTTCGTCAGCGTCGACGGGATCAGCACTTTGATCCGCATCCTTTCGACCCGCGTGAACTTCCAGGTGAGTTTGAAATTGAAGTCCCTAAATTGTGCGAGACAATTTAAATTCGATTTCTTATTCATAGGTCCAGTACCAGTTGGTGTTCTGCCTGTGGGTCCTGACGTTTAATCCTTTGCTGGCCGCCAAGATGAACAAGTTCAGCGTGATTCCCATCCTGGCTGATATCCTGAGCGATTGCGCCAAGGAAAAGGTCACGAGGATTATTCTGGCCGTGTTCAGGAATCTGATTGAGAAGCCCGAGGACTCGTCGGTGGCCAAGGATCACTGCATTGCCATGGTCCAGTGCAAGGTCCTCAAGCAGTTGTCGATCCTGGAGCAGCGTCGCTATGACGACGAGGACATCACTGCCGATGTCGAGTACTTGAGCGAGAAGCTGCAGAACTCCGTGCAGGACCTCAGCTCCTTCGACGAATACGCCACCGAAGTGCGCAGCGGCCGCCTCGAGTGGTCGCCGGTCCACAAGTCGGCCAAGTTCTGGCGTGAAAACGCCCAGCGGCTCAACGAGAAGAACTACGAACTGCTCAGGACTCTCGTCCACCTGCTGGAGACCTCCACCGATCCCATTATCCTGTCCGTGGCCTGCTTCGATATTGGCGAATACGTGCGCCATTATCCTCGCGGCAAGCAGTGAGTTTGGAGTCTTTAAGTATTTAACCATTTGTAATCCTGTTGTATCCTTTTCAGTGTCCTGGAGCAGCTGGGCGGCAAGCAGATTGTCATGCAGCATTTGGGCCACGACGACCCCAACGTCCGCTACGAGGCCTTGTTGGCTGTCCAGAAACTCATGGTACACAATTGGTAAGTTTGATCCCAAGGACCTTGTGGCTGATCCTTTTCCGCCAAGCAGGTGGCTGTCGATCTGCACACCAAGGCCGAGAAAATTTAGTCAAGATTTCCCCTTTCCTCCTCGAGTTTATGCAAATTTCGGTGTCCTTTGAAATTCCTGTGTATCCTTTGGCTTTAATCCTGCGTTTCTTTTTCGCAGGGAGTATTTGGGCAAGCAGCTGGAGAAGGAGAACGAGAACCAGAAACAAGGAGCTGCCCCGATTGCCGGCAAGGCTTAAGGATAATCCAACCCATCCTGCCCATCCTACCGTTGTTATTTCGCGCGGCCTCCTCCCCCCACCCCCTCTGAGTCTACGTTTTTTCCTGTTCGGCATTCCATTAAGAAAAGTTGCGAGAAAAATGTGAAAAATCTGAAAAAACTTTTGTTCATCGAAAATCCTTGTTAGTTTTTAATGTTTTTGTTTCCTTTCTTTTTGTTATTGTTGGGTTCGTTGGAGTCCTCGACGAGTCGCCGCGCGCCCCCTTCAAGTATTTCACAATAATCGTATCGTAAGCAAATCTTAAAACATTATAACAAAATGTGTATAAATAAATGAAAATTAGTCAAAAATCAAAGGAGTGATCTGTCAGGATTAACAGGATATAAGGTTAACCGAGATACCTGAGCGGAATGGAATCAGCAAAGAGGATCCTAAAATATAAAACACTTCCGGAGAACAGAACTGATCTGAAATTGGAGAGGTTCCAGGGATTCTAGGTAATCCCACTAAATCAGATCTTGGATAACGGCAGATAAGGATCATAACTCGGGGGCTATAAGGTATCTAAAAGAAGCTTTCAAAGTCGGAATATTTTTAGACCATTATTATAGATCCATTATTTTTAGATCCTATCTAATTGTCTACAAGGAAGCAACTGATGATATCAAAGGGAAGCTGATTGAACTTAAGGATCCAAGTTCATCATCTTTAAGAAACCTACTGATGGTGCTAATTAAAAGCTGATTTGGAAGCCATAACTTTAGGATCACAAATCTTTATCTAAAGGCACGGAAATTTATATTAACGCATTTTCCATAATGAAACAACGGCTCGGTTTATTGGAAGCTGAAACAGATTGAAATCTATAATTCAGAGATCCCAACTC
>JBAMCP010000686.1:29439-39598 GCA_037075105.1 Lissocephala sabroskyi | reverse complement strand
GACACCGCGGTTGCCCATTTGGTGCGTCCCTGGCCCAACACTTTAGGGCCAGACAATGTCAAGCCCCGGGAGCAACAATGGGAGAGCGTGGGGCGGGGAAGAATAGAAACGAGAAATGATTGCAGTTGTTTTGTTGGGTTTTGTGTTTTTTTTTGGGAGTTTTTGTCATTTCGAGGTTGCGTCAGCGGGAAAACAAATGAATTTTGGCACCACAAGACGTCTGCGCCGCTCTGTCTGAAGGTCCATTGTTCTATCCGTCCAGCTTCGATTTATGGGGAAACTCCTATTGTTGTTGGTGTTTTGGGTTTTGGTTTCTATCTCAGGGGACGTGAGGTCTGGCCGGTGCCACAGGTGGAATGATAAAATGCGTGAGAATTTTCCCAGCCCGAATTTTATAAGAATTTTATTTCACGATTTCTTTGTTCGGATTCCTTTTGTTGCCCTCAGCGCGCCTCTTGCCCATTTATAAGTAATTTCTGTTTGTGGATTTGACAATTGCAATTGCAATGTGGCAAACAAAGCAGCAGAAATTCGGTGGGCCGTCCGGTTAGCCACATGTCTGTGGGCTCAGCATGTCACTGGCGCCACTCCCGGACCGCCCACCTCGTCCAGAATCCCGCGGTCCGGGTTCGCTCCTCCGGCTTTCACCCAGTTCTTCCAGTCGACTGACTTCTCTTGAATTTTTAAGCACACATTTGGGGATTTTCACACAAGATCCTTGTTGGTGGGTGGCTGCTCTGCCAAGTGAACAAAAATCATAACAATGCCGGGCTGCTGACGATGCCTCTCAACGGCCACCCTCGGCTTTTTGGCTACTCTTGAAATATTAATTTTAATGTGCTCGCTGAGCGACTCCCGCCCACCTGACCGTAAGGAATGCAGGAAATTGAAATGTAAAGAGGCGCTCGTTTAATGTGCATATGAAAAATTGAAGAGCGAAATTGCATTCTCCTCTGGCTTCTCACCTGCTCCCTGGGCTGCTGACTAGGTCAGTTCAGGGAAAGGTCAGCCGAGGTTAATGGGCCCCAAACAGCAGTGCATTCAACTGTGAAACGAAAGAGCCTTTCTTGAAAATCAATATGAGACGCTCAGTCTCATGATAAAGGATTAGAAGAACTGATATTAAAGTCAGAATTTAATTGTTTTGGGGGCAATTAAAGGCTTCGTGACGTTGATGTCTTTAATGCTCGGAATCATGTCTGCGGCAATTTTGTCTTAAATTATTCACCTCTGGGGCTACCGCAATTCAGGGAGTGTCATCGTCGGTTTACAACTAGAAATATTAAGCGATATTAAGCAACCTTCGCTATAAGCGCCAGTAAACAAATGGCAACAATTTAAAGCAAATTACTGGTCCTGCACACCCGACAGGGCGATGGCAACGCGACTGCCACGCCCACATTTACACCTCTTGATGGAACCAACTGCCTGGCCCCCCGCATGCCACCCATACAGCGAGGCGTGTGAGTTCCGCACGCAAAGGTGCACTTACACGGCGTGGCGACACGCCCCGAAATTTTTAGTCCGAGGAACCTACGCTGTTGGCCGGCCAGGGCTGCGATAATAACTCGACGCTTGGCTTAAATGCTTTATGACATTTGATTGATGGGCCTTTTGACAGCTGCAAAAGTGCAGAAATGGGCGGGGAAGCAGACGGATTTAAAACTAAAATATCATACGAATATTTCTTTACCTCATATATAGAATATTTTATTCATTTCGAGGCTATCAGCTGGGCTTCGTTCGTGTGCCTTATCCAAGGCCTGAGGGTCTCGTGTGAGTGCTGATAAGTGGGAAAGGGGGAGGGCTGGCACCGATTCGAAATCAAAATTTGCATGCCCGAAAAGTGGAAAAATGTGCCAACTCCGCCTCGTTTATGACAGAATTCCATTTGCCCACACAGCCGGCTGTTTAGGCTAATGACTTTTGGCAGCTTGGAAGGGGCTTCCGGGGCTCTGGGGGTGCATTTTCATGTGGAGTTTGTCATGTGTCAGGATGACTTAAATGCCGAGAAAATATTTTTTCCCTGCCGGCACCGCGAGCAGCTACAAAATTGTTCTGGAATTTTTATGCACGGGGCGGCTGCCGCGAGTGGGACTCTTAATGGACTTGATAAGGTGCCACCAGCAAATTTATGCAAATCCGCATTTGACCTAAATTAGCACGAAAATTTGTTAGATTAGGTGACTTCCATTTCCCCACTCGATGCGAAGGGATGGCCGCCTACGTAGATTCGGTTATTTTTTGTTGGCCTCAATTATTGCGGCGCGGGTAATTTACGCTTGTTCGCCTGACTTTTTCGATTGTTGAAATGGCCGTCAGCTACAAGCCATAAAAATTGCATGCATGCCAGGCTCAAATGGCTCGACTGACAGGGGCAAGTGGGTCGTGCGCTTAAGTGCAACTCTTTGTATACAACTTCCGCTTTGCGTGTGCCCAGGATCTGGCCGACGTCCACCCCTTGGTCGAGTGGTGGACGAGTCCTGGCAAAGAAATGCAAATTTCTGCACATGCTCGACGCGCGCACACGCATTCCATTCCATTAACTTTATCAATGTAAATCACCCAGGACTCGGAACGCCAGCCAACTGGCAGTTGGCCAAGAAAGAAAGGCAAGAAAATACAGTTGCTGGGTTCTTAAAGTTTGCTCGTCCGCAGCGAGTTTGTCTTGTGGGATAAACTGGCCGTCAAACCGTGAGAACTGCTAGTAAGTCAATTTGATGGAAATCCCCCATCCACCCGGGTGACAGGCATTAGCAGGCAGAATCCTCCGGCCTCAATCCTTTTGTTGTCAGCCTAAAAATAACATTTTCTTTAATTTGGGCAAGGAAAACTGTGAGAGCCACCCGTCGCGAGGGGGAGGCTGGCAAGAGTTTAAACGCCTTTTGACAATTTTCACGTCAACTCGAAATCCCCAAACGAAACACGAGGCAGACGGGGAAAGCCGCCAGCCCCAGACCCTTCCTTCATTTGCCTGTGAAAAATTTACATGTGCATTCTCTGGAAATCTGTCCCTGGCCGCCACACACACACAACCACACACACGAACTTTATAACGGGAATATATATAAAAATAAACACAATTTTCCGGCTCTCCCCTTCGGCTGGTGTCTGTCTGCCCGCCACCGCCGATATCTCTGGAGGCGCTTGGGGGCTGCCGTCCGCGTCGGTGGAAGGTATAAAAATATGAAGTGGAAAATCAGTGACAGCAGCGCCGGGCCGACCGGGCCGCCCCAGCTGAGTTTTCTGAAGTGGAGTTAAATTACTTTCGTTCGGTAAATCGATAGAGAGTTTGAATTTCATATCTGTATAGAGATTCCAACTTTTTGTCTTTAGTTTGGTTTCTTTTTTTTTTTTTGTCGTCGTCGTGTCCCCTGACTCCCTAGTCGATCTGCCTGTTTGTCCAACTGTCGACCGGGCTGTCCAATTTGACTGGCAGGAAAATGAAATATGGTCCCTGCCAGGCTAAAGTTTTCCCGACTCAGATTTGTCGGGCTCGGCTGGCGGGGGGAGGGCAGCCGCTGGATCCAAATTGCATTCTGATTTTTGGTAACTTCTGTTCCCCATTGATTTTGCCCGCTTTAGCGGAAGTGTTGAGAGATAGAAGTCTAAAAGTTTGTTGAGCCATAGACCAGAAATTGTGACCCTCGGGCTCAATTGATTTATGGCCAAATCATGTTAATTTTCGGTCGGTGCTGAGGTCGCTGGGTTCGAGCCATTTAACCGCCTTTATTTGCTGATTATTATTGATGAACCGCCAAAAACGCTGGTCTATATGGTGGCCCCCAGCGGCCCATTTATGACTTTTTATGACTTTGTTGCTGCAATTAAATGATTTCTAATTGAGTGTCGTAAAAGATATATAAATATATATTTCCAGAGAATGAATGATTCGTTGATTTATGGCGACGCTTCGGGACGATACGTTCATAATTTGTCAAAAAATCCGGAAAAAACTGTCGCCTGATCAAGATTTATTATGACATTCCTTTTGTAGGCACATTAGGGGAATTAATTATGTGGATTTATTATGAAGTTGTTAATATTTCCCGTCAAATTTATGCTGGAAATTGATGAAGCCAATCAAATCAACCCGATAACAGTCAAAAGGGTCCATTCAAATTCAGAAAAATTATACTCAGCCCCTCTCCGAATTCAGTTTGCTGACAACTTGTCGCCTTGCATTTACTTATCAGGCCCATTTCGTTCGAGAAAAGTTAATCAATGGGATTACCGGACGTTTCTATTTTCACATCATCAGCACAAACTCAGGTCCAGGTCCCAGCCGCTGGCCTCGAACTCCCCAAGCAATCAGACTAAGCACATTCTGGTTACTGGGTTTTTGCAGGCGCCAGCAGAACCTGCGACAAGCCGGAAAACCTTCGACGTTTCATTACCGAAAAAATAGTGAAATTATCGGCCGGCTGGCCCCACGAATGATTGACGGCCAAACTGGCTCTGGGGAGGCCGGGGGATGTCCAGCAATCAACCAGCAAATTTTCTTTATTTACTCTGGACGTTGGTCAGTTTGACGACTCGACAGTCGTTGTCTTATCGGTCTGCGGGTGTGCGCGTTGGGGTGGTTTTGCTGGACCATTGACCATCATAAACCGACCATCGGCCATCACTTTGATTTTCATTCATTCGTGTATCTGTCGCCGGACTCGACTGTCTGAATGTCCGTTTGTCAGTTGGTCAGGCAGGGGAGGTTGGCATTTTGGGTTGATTTTTATGGGTGTTTTGGGTGGGCCTTCCCTCCAGCTGACCCTTTCCTAATTTGTTTTCTATTTGGTACTAATTTCTTAATTTAGCCACGAGTTGGGCCTTCGTATCTGCTGGTGTCCATTGATTGGTATTGTATGTGAAGTGGCTGGGGATCCGGAGTGTGTCTGCGAATATCCCCAGATGATGATAAAACTTTAATTTAGATAAAAACCAATTGATTTTGATGAGGGCAGGTCGTGGGCTTTGACTAAACCGACTCACGCACAGAGAAATAAGACAATGAATATTCCTCTGCGTTTGTGATAAAGTTTTTGGGAACCTAAAAGCTGACTGAGGTCAGGGAAGGAAAATTAGTAAAGGAAGAAAAACTGCACCGCAGACTTTTATATAAAGCAAAATAAGATGGTGAATATTCCTTAGCTTTAAGTTAATGGAATTGTTTTTTTATAATAAAGTACTTGGCAAAGTAGAAGTCGGATAAAAATATTTAAGTTTTTTTAGATGTTCCTGAAATTTCTCAAATATTGAGCTTGAAGTTTATCCCATAAATCTGCAACTATAATTAAGAATTTATACGTCTCCAGAGAACTTTTAGAACAATATATATCCAGTGTTTTTGCCCCACCTCAATGAGTAAATCATTCTCTCTTCGTGTTAAGATTTATGAAGTCCCCACTCCCCCGTAGACAACTTTCTAAATTTTCGAATTTATCTGAACTTTTCATCGATTTTGCCCCACACATGCGCGGGGTCGGTCGGAAGGCGAATCGTTTTGATGGAAATTGAAAAGCGCAGCATATGAAAATTTTTAATTAAAATCTCCACCCACAGCTGAAGGAATAATCCCAAATAAATAATCTCCAATAATCAAATAATCTCGTTTGGCTGGCCATTTGATCGTTCACCGGCTGCCCGTCTGTCCGTCTCTCTCCTTTCGCTACGTGAGCCAATTATCGGAATTGAAATTAGGTTTTTAAACCTCACTTAGAGCTCAGTGGCATGTCGACACTTGGCCCGCTGGAAATCCCAATTATTAATCTCCTTTTTCAAATCGCATGCATGCAACGTCATCGTGATTGCCAGTCACCTCCACAGCCGTCGCCAACGTCACCAGTCACCAGTCACAGTCGTCGTCACCGTCGTCGTGGCAGTCGCTGTCGTCATTGCCGCCTTCGGAGTCATCGTCTTATATAAACACACGGACGCGGCTTGGATGCAATTTCCATTTATATCCCAAGTAAGCCGCTTATCTTGTAGCCGAAATCCCGACAAATTGGCCGGGATGGACGGCGGCAACGGCGACAATGCAGACGTCAAACGGCAACGGAAACCTGATTGGGTTTCCTTTGACTCTCAACCGGAATCTGCTGGAGGAAGGTTCGCCCCAGCTTATGGCAACTAAAGAGTGGAAATTAGAAGCGTTAGCTCGGCTATTTTTTTGATTGACGTTTAATGTCAGCGATTGGGAGGGAAGGACGACGAATGAATCAATTTTCTGTTGGTTTGTTGAGGTGCTGGCGGATCGACTCTCTCGACTGCTGTCATATGATTCAATTGTTTGCCGGGCCTGTCAAAATGAATAAAAAATGCAGCTACCGTCGAGTCAGCGGGAAATTCCAAAAAAATGCTGGCTTTCCTGGTGGTGGTGGAAATCGATGGGATTCTTCGGCTCCTATTCATTTGCTTTATTTATGGGATTGGTTCTCGCGTGCAGGGTTGGCTGGCAATCGAGTAGAATTAAAAAATCCTGAATCCTGAATAGCAGAAGTTAATTGCTGTCCGTCCAACAACAACAACAACACCAGAGCACCTGGCAATTGCATTCATTTGTCATGATTAAAGTTTGCATAGAAAGCAAACAGCTAAACGCGTGCAAACAATTTGAAAAATAAAAAAAAAAACAGTCGAGTCGCTCGGTCCCTCGTATAAATGAATGGAATTTTATTTCAGGGCGTGCCAAACGCACTCCAGACAGCCCAACCCGCCGCCGCCTTGGGTGGGCCCCGGGGTGGCCGGGCACCGCGGGTGGCTACTAATTTTTTACGTGATGTCAACAAGCAACAGAAAAAATAGCTATGGCAAGCGAATCACTGCCAAGGCGCCAGGAACTATGCAGCGCAGACAGGAACAACCAGAAGCACTGATAGCCAAGGAAACGAGAGCCAGGCAACTTTAGTTGCCCAAATGACTGAAGCCTGGCCGGCCATGTAATTGAAAGGGCGTGGATTGAAACGTGCAAAGTGTTGGGAACAAAAGTCCTTCACTTTTCCAGCGAGGGCTGGACTAAAGGTCTCGGTTAAAAGACAGCCAAGACTAAAGCTCCCGCTGCGAGTACAATTTCCAATCATACTCAAAAGTGCTCTTTAAAAGTTAAAGTAGAATGGAGAAAAGTTGGCTTTCGATCTGTCGGAAAGACTCAACAAACAGAAATATCAGAAAGAATACGGACTGATTGTTCATTCAATCAACAAGGAGAATCTCCCCAATCTCCTTCTTCAAGAAGCTTAACAGATCATTAAAAATAGGCTAAAATCTGCCTGGGAAAAAACAAAAATTAGAACTCCAATTCTATCAAAATTATAGAGAAATTCTTCGCATCATAGAAACTTTAAATCTTATGAAAAAATAACCAATTAAAATCTGCCTGAAAACGATTAATAAAAACAGAAATTTTCTTCTCAAAGGTGCTTTAAAAATAAACTAAAATTACCTATAAAAAAATACCTCGAATTCCTTCAAAATCAAAGGGAAATGCTTCGCATCAAAGGAACTTTAAATCTCATGAGAAATTAGCGATTAAAATCTGCCAGAAAACAATCAACACGAACTTGAATTCCATTAAAATAAATAAAGAAATTTCCTCCTCAAAGATGCTTCAAAAATCATCAAAAATTATCTATTAAAATTTTTCTTGAATTCTTTCAAAATCAAAACAGAAATTCCACAAATTTCCTTAGATTTCTTGGAAAATCTCAGCTTTCTGACAATTTTCTTGGTGGGTAAAAATCAGGACTTTCCAATTCTAAATTTGGAAGAGTGCCGGTCAGCAAACTTTGTGTTTTGCCCATCGCCTTTTGGGGGAGTTTCCTGGCTGCCTTTGTCCATCCGATTGTGTGATTGTCTGATTGTCGGCTTGTCTGGCTGTCAACCCCGTTTCCTGCCGCCAATAATTAAAGTAATTGCTGCATTTCTGCCACTTCCCTTTTGGCTAACGCAAAGACGAGAGAGAGTGCTCGCCCGGCCAAGACGTGTCTCTGCCAAAAAGGAAACTATTTTAAAAAGGCGAAACTACTTTGGCTTTAATTGCAAGTAGCCCGGCCGACTGGACTCTCTCTCTTGTTGGCCTGTTTGTTTGTTTTCCCGTCTGCCAAACCGGCCACATTGTGTGTCCTGCTGCTGTTGTTCGTGCCCTGAGTGTAATGTCCTTTACGGGTTGGCTTGAGGCGCCCCAACACTTGCCCCATACTATTGGCTAGCCTGCAACTGCGCTAAGCTGCTTAAGGTTGTTGTTTGGTCCTTGTTGTCCGGGGCGGGGGCCACTGTGCGTGTTAATGATTCTTTGAGCTGCCATTTGTGGCCTGAGGCAGGACAAAGCAGCCTTCCTTCCGGACGACATGGGCGGCGGCGGAAAGGAAATCAATGTCACCGCGCAGTTTTCCCTGACGACTGTGGATTTTTCGGTTAAAATTCCTGCCACCAAAGTTGCTGGCTGGTCTGTGATTTGCCGTTTCTTGTAATAGCCAGCCACTGCAATTTGCTGCACAAAAACTTTTGCGGCAAAAAAAACAAAAAGTTTTTCACTTAAACTTCACCGCATTGCTGACTGCATTGCCAGGCCGGCCCGGCCCGGTTGCCTGTCCTCTTGATTATTCCCACGTCGGAGGGCTATCAGCCGGCAGCACCAATGGTACTTTAAATTTGTTTAAACATAAGTGGTTAATTATCCCTAACGGCCTGGCAGATCACACGACGCGGCTACTGTAAATTTTCCTTTCTTCCTCGTGCGTTTTGAGGTGCGTGTGAGGGTGAAAAGCCTGCCACGCAACCCCTATGGTTTTCATAATTTTCTTCCTATGAGGGGGAGTCGGATTACCATCGATGTTCCCATTGTAATTGGAAAGCGTCGGCCCGCATGGCCGTCGAGGAGGCCAAATATTTACGTTTTCAATTGAGTCTCATTGGCAAAGTCGTCGGTGTTAATTAAAATTCAACCAAAAATCTGATTGTTTGCTGCCATTCTTCTCCCATTGCAGCTTCTTCTGATGGCGGAGTTTTCTGACAACTTGGCTGACAATTTGAATTATGCATGCCGCCATCTTGGCCAGGCTCATTGGTATGCGTGGAAAAAGTTGTAATTCCTTGAGGTTTTTTCCAGCGAGAAACTTCTCAAGTTTATTCTCAGCAGAATTTGCAACATTGGTTTCCTTTCCAATTTGAATGCATAACATTTCCAGCTTTGAGGCAGTCGGCCAGGTCATCGGGGTCATCCCTGCCATAAATTGAAGCTCAGCTCATTTAATTAACTGAAAGCCGGGATTATCAAAGATCTTCGGCAGCGCCACCTCCCATAAAATGGATTGGCTTAATAACTTAATTAACTCCAAACGTCGAGTGATAAAAATCAAGCGGACATTTAATGGCAAATCTGCAAGACACGACGGAGCCTTCGAGTGATATAGAATCTGGGGGAAAACATAAAAATTAAGCAATTACGTGCACGCAGTTAGCCCGCCGTTGGCAATTTCGATGCACACAACAAAATTTTATTTGCGTCATTTTGTCATCATCAGAAGGCAGCACAATCAAAGAAATTAAAGCTCCAAGGACACCAGCCGTGGCAGGCAGACAAATCACCCAAAACGATGAGCCCCGCCCCCCGCATTGCGTGTCTTCAATTCGCCATAAAAACGTCACAGAAGAGACAGACGATTGCCGAGCCCCCACCCGTCCTGGCCAGGACTTTGGGGAAACCGCGCCTTGGGTGCACCCATTAAGGTTGACAGAATTGAGAACGCACCTCCCCGAGCGCAGAGGCTCGGCTGGCGGTGGTTCATTTTGTCTAAATCTTTTAAATGCCTTTATTTGGGCTAAAAGCATCCGGCAGACGTGCCACAGGAACCAGGACTGTCTCTCATCCAGGGAGCGTACGGTGCGCCAAATGTCTTAGGCATTTGCTTCTAATGTAAAAAAAAGCAAGCAAAGTGCCAGGAGGAGCTCAGAAAGTCTTCGCTTGCTTTTGGCTTTAATGTTAAGTTCGCATGTCCTTGGCCCATGTGGGCTGGGGTCCTCGCCGCATCTGCTTAGTTGCGTGCCTTGCCGCTTTTATGTTTCGCAAAGCGTGTAAATATTTTGTTTTACAGCCTCGGCACGGTCGCCTAATAGACTGGTAGGTGCTGTCTCAATTTCTCCAAGGACATTTACAATTTTTATGGCA
>JBAMCP010000686.1:0-29339 GCA_037075105.1 Lissocephala sabroskyi | reverse complement strand
CAGCCTCGGCACGGTCGCCTAATAGACTGGTAGGTGCTGTCTCAATTTCTCCAAGGACATTTACAATTTTTATGGCACAAGACTTTCGGCAAATGAAAATCGATGGGCAGCCATTCGATTACACCAGCTGAAGGTGAAGGTGAAGCTTTCTTTTTGATTACTCAACTTCCCCGTTGACAAGTTTAACGGGTTACATTTTTGCTGAAGGTAACTGGGAAATTAAGGAAGGAATTTATTTAGCCATAAGGATGATTTGAGGTTCTTTATTTGGTGGATGGAGGAAAGACTTCAAAGTCTTCGAAAACCGTTCAAATTAAACTGAGAACTTTGAATGAGAACTGAAGGTGACTAAATAAAGGACTTCCTATTAAAATAGAAACTATTGGAATCTCTTTAATTGGTGAATGGGAGACAGACTTAAAAAATCCTGGAAATACCTTAACAAATCTATGTAAAATTACATTTACAAAGAAATTGATAGGAAGCTATAAAGTTCCCTCAAAATTTGTAGATTCCATCAACAATTCATTAAATCTTTAAACTCCAATCTCCAATTTTTTAAGGTTCCTTTTCAAGGAATAGAATCGAAACAAATTATTCTTTATATTTTTAAGATATTCTCCTACCTCTTTAAAACCTTACGAAATAGTTCCTTCTTCAGGTTTTACTATTTTCCTAAATATATTATCTTTCCACCCACTTGAGCCCACCTAAGCCCTTTCAATCTGGGATCCTAACTACTTTCATTTCGTTGAGCAAAACTCTCAGCATCCCGAGACCTTCTGGACTAAAGTAAATCAGACATTTGCCCCTTGAATTTCGGGCTCTTTGTTTTTTATGGCCCGTAAAACATTTATTAAAAATTCTCTACGCAAATCCGTTTCTAAACGAAAACATCATTTTGATTGAAAACTGTCTGAATTGTGAGGCCCTTATAAGCCGCCGTGTCATATCAGTCGACCGCAGAACATATGCTACCGTTGGGAAACCTAATTTGAAATTGCCTCAACAATTTTATACAAAGGCAAAGAAAAGCCACTCGAAAAGAAAAATGAAAATGCCAGGTCAGTTGACTCAGAGACGGGGCCAAGAAAAACAAAGACCGAACCTGGACCGCGGCGGACCTTCGACCAACGTAGACTTGGTAAATTGCATTTCAGTTCCAACCACGGGCAGGCGGCCCATGGAGAGTGGAAAATTTATATAAATTGACTTCTTTATTGTGGCCTTTAATTTTGCAGAATTTGTCGAGCTCACGGGCGGCACCGAAAAAACAACAAGAGAATCATTTAAAATAAACCCGCCATAAAGCAGTGGCCCCGGCCCAGACCCTCAAATTTACCACCTAAGAAGCTGGGACCGCAGCTGGAGAGGCCGCCACGGCCGCCAGCTCGACGTGATTGAATTTTACGCTTCATTTAAATTGAATTTATCGTATGGAGAGAGCGCACTCCCTACTGTCCTGGGGCCTGGAGGGCTCCAACTACTGGGCTCGCTTTGGTGGGCCCAGAAAATCATAATTAATAGCCAGGGGAATATATCATCCCGGGCCAGAGAAGCAGAGGAGAAAAGCTTACAAATTTCTCCGGTTATTTCAATTACCCGCCTGCTGATTCGTCCCCGACCAAAAATCTTGCACTTTATCATATTCCGGGTGCGGGTGACTGTACCTTTTGGATTATGTCGGTACCGGAGATATGTACGCCAATTTGTTTGCTACTTTATTAGGATGTTGTTGGCTGGTGTGTGTGTGTGTGTGGAGGTCTTTTATTTTGCCGATACTTTCAACTTCCGCCTTTTCGGTTCCGCCTGCCACTTTTCCATTTTTCCTGTTGTTCTTTCCCCTCGAACGAATGTCAGAATTTTTCGTAACAATAATAAGAAAGAACTTTTTACTTCGCTCGGGTAGATTTTTGTATTTTTTTGGGTTAACAGGTTGCCCGGCTGCCAGTGGCTTTCACGGCTTTGACAGCTTGAAAAGTGGCTGTTTTCTCCGAATGCAGGGCGTGTGATATTGCGAGCTTTAAGAGGGTTTTTTCGGGTGTGGAAAATGTAGGTGTGCCCCGGCGAGTTGGGGCAAATAAATGAACTTTAAATAGACTGACAGGCTCCCGACAGTTTGCACACCCACAAAGCACCCAGCAGAGGAGGAGCATCCATCAATCAATCAGTCGATTGAAGGCTGAGATTGGGGGGACAGTAATTCGAACAGCTTTCACATTAGAGACGATAATGTATCGCATTTAGGGAAATAAGCTTAAAAAGACCTGAAATTTTTCTCGCTTCAGTTTTGACTTGGCTGAAATAAAATTAAATTTAATTACCTAGCGCAAAACTCATTTGGAAGTTTATCTCTGCATCGACCAGGGCCACCGGTCAGCAGTCACCCGCCAGCCGCCAACCGCCACCCGCCATTAGTATTAAACTCGAACATGAATTCCACATTGCGTGGCAACATGCTATTAGTTGGCATTGCCCCAGAGAGATCCCATAGATAGCCACACACACACATGGAGAGTAACTTGGCCAACTTCTCAGTTGGGCTGAGTCGTTTAGATGGACACGTTCCAGCATTTCACCACTATCCGGTTACCCTGCCCCTGAGATCCTCAGCTGACCAACCGGCGGCCGGCTGCCTGGAATACCTCACATGTTTGTGGTTAAAGTGGGAAAGTTTTTGGAGGAGGCTGATTTCCTATGACGCACTTTGGGGTTCGTTTGACGCGTGTCTGCCGTGAAGGCCTGGGAATGCTGAGCCGGGCCAGGCGGCCGATTCTTTGGAGTTCAAACTGTGCGCTGTGCGGTTGGTACCCCGGGACGTGCCAGGTCCTCGGGTCTCAGCTGCTATTAAATTAATTGAGCCGACACTCGGTCATTTAGTCAGTCTGGCCGAGGCGGGCGGGCCAAGGCTTGGGCTTTTAAAGTTGTGGTTTTGCCGAGGTGTTTCGGATCGTTTTCATTGGGGAGAATCTATTTTTGAAACGCCCAATTGGGCGACCAAACAGAAAGGCTTAACCCTTCCGTGTGATTTGTTGTCATCATAAATGTCCCTTTATTGCCCAATGTGGGGCGCGTGGTCCCGCCATAAAAATCAATTTGAAAAATTCCATTTTACGATTTATCAATTAAAACGAATTATTCAGACAGTTGGTGCCAAGTTGAAAGTTTTTGAACACCCAAATCCCGAATAATCGATGAGAGGCACGCGTTGCGCGGAAGTCACTCGACCAACCGCCCGCCCGCCCGCATATTTTTTTGTTTTTGGCTCGTAAACTTCAATTTGTAAATTTTCAATAAAAATTTAACAATTGTTGGCTGGCTGTGTGTGTGTGAGCGTGTGTGATTTAAATAGTTTTAAACTTTAATTGCTGGCCATTGTCAAGACCATCAGACAAATCGCCCACACCTCGCCGGCCCGGCGAACCTACCGACCAGCCAACGAAGTGGAACGAATGGTTTGTAGGTTTGTTAAAAATTAAATTACACTAAAAATTTTTCTTAGAATTTTCCGCCAGCCGACGACGGGGTCAATGTGGGGGTGACAAAAACATTGCGCGCTCAATTTTTCAACCAACTGGGACGGCTGACCCGGGCAGCCGGCCAGTCGCCGTCGCCGCCGCTGTTTGTTGGCGGTTGTGTCAACCAAAGTGTTATTAATGGCTTGTTTTTACCAAATTTATTGCTTGATATTTATTAATTTATTGACTTTTAATGCAATTAGATAAGAAAAGTGCATTGCGGTGGCCGGTCCCAGCCAAAATGTGCAATCCCCGAGGCCGCGGCTCCATGAATCGACTCAAGTCGGAATTATCCATCGTTTTTTCCTATTCCTCCCACCTCGTAAATCAAGTGATTTAACCATAGTCTGGTTCTCTGTAATTATGGGAAATTTCTAAAAAAATTACTTATATTTCCAAGATGCTATCTTGTGGCCCGGCTAATTCGTCTGTTAGGTTTGGAAACGGCAGCCTGTAGGTAAATGGGCCTAATCAGTCAGCCCGAAAGGGTAGGCCTATAATTTTTGGTAATTATGAGAGAGGACCCCGTCTGGCCCAGCCCCGTTTGTCGGCCGCAGAGTTTGAGGAAAAATGAAGGTAATAAGTCAAAAAACGGATGCATTTTCGCTGCAACGAAGCTGATCCTGCAGGTATAATTAGCGGTGGCCCCTGCTGGGATGGTGGTGGGTTCTTGGCCGGAAAGGAAGACATCACCATCTGTGATGATATTTTTGACGTTTTGATTTGTGGCTTTATAAATTCTGGATGGTTTTCAGGGTTTTTGGTTTAATGAACATGTCGCATCCTTTTGGTTAATCTGACAGCGCTGACATGTGGCCAGGCCAACGGCAACGGAAATGCTACCTGAAGTTGCCCGTTTTGCCCCCAAAACGTAATTACAAAGTCAAGGGACTCGGGCAGCACACAATTTGGCGCTGTGGCCAGGAAAATGTCACTGGCAGATTGGGACCACAAATGGCCGACAAAAAACCAACTAAACTCCCCTCAGTGCGAAGCTGGGGATGTAAATTACAAAAAGCCAGGCCAACGAACCAAAATGACCCCCGAGGTCTCTGGCCACACACAACAGGTGAGCGTGCTGTTCCAAAAAGTTAACGAAACCCTGCACGGACCCAAGGGCAATGTCCTTGAAGATTCACTTGCGTTTGTTATTTTCGGTGTCCAGTTTTTGACCTTTGACTTAAGCTTACCCCCAGGGGATCCTCCCCGAGTTTTCCTCACGCACTTTTCCTCTTTATTAAAAGCGACAAGACTAAAAAGCCAAGGGGCCAACGCTTGTGCCACATTTTAAATGCCACAGAGGGCGGCATATGTTGGCCGCTGGGCTCTTTATTTTTATATTTTCTAGGTCTCGATATATACGATTTTCCGGTCCGGGCTTGACACAAATGTGACATTAAATTTGTGCTTATTTTTCGGGGTCCCCAACCGCCCGCAATATGGCGCCTGTCTAGGCCGTGCCAAAGTTCCTTGTCGCCCTTCTATAATTGCAGCGAAATTGGGGGAATTGTTTTCCATCTTTGAAATGCGTTTGCGGGGAGGGCACACATGCTGTTAAAATGGCTTTTCAATTGTTATTGATTGGCGAAGCTTCAGAAGAACCCAACTTATTCGGGCTGTTGGTGGTTGTGGCAGAAACTTTAGTCAACAAGGGCGACATGAAGACAAAAATAAACAAAACCAACAATATGGGAAAACTGGGACTCCACACAAATCGAAGAGAAGGAAAATATTGCTTTAATATGATAAATTGAAAAAATTCCTTTCACCTAGAAAATCGAGTAGAAATAAATTGATTTCATAGAAAATCAAACAGACCAAACAAAAAAAATAAAAAGCCTCAGATTTTAAAGGAAAGTTTTTATGCCGCTTAAATAGATTACGCATATTGTGTTACCAAAAATAAAAAACACAAAAGAATAAATAACACAAAGGTATCTATAAAAGAAGAGTATGAAATCGACGAAAGCAAAGACAACAAGAATAAGACGGGGTTTCTCATAAAGGCTGTGAACTCTTAACACTTCAATATGATATTTAGTAAGTTTATAAAATAGCTACTCAGAATAATGTATGAAGAATATTTAGAAGTTTTGTTAAAATGATTATAATAAAAGATTGAAATAATAAACGACTTCCTGGATAATCATTAAAGGCTAAGATCAACGAAGGAACACTTGTCGAAATCATGGAGAAAATGAAGACTTTAGGGAATTCAAATCTTTTTGATATCTTAACGATAAAGCAGCTTGCAATGAAATTAAAATAAAGATGAATAAAACTCCGTAGAAGGAGGAACAGAAGATCTCCCATATTTTCCCTTTTGCGTGATCCAGATAAAATGGAGATTTCTGTTACATGATTCATTGCTTATAAGAAGTTCTTATTTTTGAACTTCGTGGAAAGTTGAATTTCAATATTGATATCGTAAATGCAAATTGGTTATATGAATATATCGTCTATACGCAATCATGAGAGCTATCCAATGGAATCCATTAATATAAATGGATTTATTTACTATATTCTTTTATAAGCACAGGATTCTCAAATATTCGTTAATTGCCTTGAAAGAAAGGCAACAAAAATTGCCCAATTATTGGATTTCATTACTATTATCATATTCTTCATTATGGTTACATTTCATTATCAGTCAGTTTATTAATGAAATCTCAGTTCAATGCAAATCTAAATTCAATTTAGTCTTTATATAAAGCAATTTTGAAATGCCCTAGTGAATATAAATATCTCCCATCTACTATTAAATCTACTTAGCTAAGTCCGCTTATCGATCGTATTATCGATTTCCAGATCACTTTGTTTTCCCCCAAACAAACATTTAATTGTTTTTAAATTCCTTTGCTTTTAATTTGAGATTAAAGTTTCTCGGGAACTTAAAAAAAAGTATTTTCAATACTTAAACAATAAGGGGTTCTCAAGTTTCTGCTTTCCCCATTCCTCAAATTGGAATTGTCTGCGCTTTTAGTTCGACATGTTCAAATTTTACGGTCCTACCAATTTGATGGCTGTTGTCTGCATTTAAATACCGTAATCCCCTAACCCCGGGAGCCCCTCACTCAGAGTTTTTGAAATGTTATTTTGATAGTTCCCCCCTTGGAATGCCGGGAAAAGTGCCTCTTGCCTGGGCACGATGGTTGGGTTGGTTTTGTAGGTAATGCTCCTCCACCCTGGTAATAATAGAGTTGTAGAGGTAATTTTATGGATTTCCGTGTTTTAAACAACACGAACTTAAATCAATTTAAAAAGTGCGCAGAGTCGTTTCCACGATTTTTATGGGTTATTTTGAATGGTCTTTCATTTCCCTCCCTGGCCCAGGCAATTTATCATGGCTGCTCTTTTCGAGCGTTGACTATAAACAAACAATTAAACGAGCAGAACTAAAACTCAACACTTTCATTAAGGCTTCGTCGAAATCTTGAAAACAAAACTAAATTGGGCAACGATAAAAATCGTGGGGCAAAAATAAAACACCACCAGGCAATTTCCATGGCCATGAAAAAGCTGTCATAATGCCCGCCAGAGGGTGCTTCGGTCGGGGGGCGGTGGGTGGAGCGATCCAAAATAAACAAAAATTTAATGTGACTTAAATGATAAAAACGTCAAAAAAGTGTCAAATGACACTGCCGACGAGACCGTCGAGAGCGACGAGGGCGACGAATGATGATAAAGAGCTGTGACTAAGCGGCAGTTCCCCCTTTTTTTGTGTTCCCATAACCCAACGCGATCCGGGAACGTCAAAGTGTTGAGAAAAAATGACGATAATTAAACGCACGGGACACATTTTGAGAGGCTCCTCTGGGGAGCTCACTTCCGCGACGATCGAATTGCAGGCCCCTCCGTCCGGCCCTGCCACGCCCCCTTGGCTTCCGCTGCCGCTGCCTCGCAGGCCGCCTGCTGATCTTGCCGCTTGATTTATGTCTGGCCTTTTTCTGTAACTTTGTATCTGTAAATGTGGCATTTAAGTTATCAACAGCGGACAGGAGGCCAGCCCTCCCGTCCAGCCATCTGCCTGACTGACTGCCTGGCGGGGTGCCCACTCTGCTGTAAGTTTCTGTGTGGGGCCCCGTTCGTCTCCTTGTGCAGGCTTTTTTTTTTGTTTCTTTTTGAAATCCCTGAAATATTTTGCGGCATGATTTAGTTGCATTTCACACATCACACGCCATGCGAGGCACTCGGCGGCCCTGGCATGCGAGTTATGTGCGTGTGTGCCGATGTGTGTCTGGGGTTTGATTTTTCCACTCCCTGCCTACATCGCCGCCCCAGGGCCCCACATCACAACGGTGGGTGCCTGTGTTCAGGTAGGTGTGGTCGGCCCAGCTTTGTGCCTTCGGTTTTTTTTTTGCTTCTTTATTTAACCGCCCCAAGGGTAAGAGCATTAAAATCATCGATTTGACTCTTGAAATTGAAGCTTGGTAGCTAAGCTGGAGTTCCTGTCGATGCGCACTGGCATTTGCCAAGGGTCTTTCGATATTTTTCACACTTCTGAGGAAACTAATATGCCTCGTCGGAGGTTGTGAAAGTGCAGGAACTTTTTGGCAGCTTTCATAAATTTGCATGTCAATTTATAGGGAGTTTTTTTTTTCAGCTTCATAAAACCAAATATTCGATTTCTTTTTGACGAAATTGGGTTGCTTTTGAGAAAGTAGGAAGACGCAGAAATCTCTCAAGACCTTTTTAATTGGACTGCCATTAAAATACATAAAATTCCTTAAGACAACTATTTGAATTTCAACAAAAAATTAATCCACAAATAGAAAATGAAAATTAAATTTTAGGATATTTTTCTAGGCTTTCAGAATTTTATAGAGGTCCTCAAGATTTTGGAAACAAGCTTGAAAATATTTTAAAAATTCTACAAGACATTTTCTCTGGCCCTTAATTTAATTTAAAATCCAAATATTATTAGAAGATATTTTTCTAGGATTTCAGTATCATATAGAGGTGCAAAGGATTTCGGAAACAAGGTTGAAAATATTTTAAAAGATTTTACAATAAATTTTCCTTTACCGCTGAATTCCATTTCTCATCTGAATTATAAACTGAGTTAGGAATTTTTTTTTTAAGTCTCCTCCTATAAAATCAGCTTGAAAATATTTCAACATTTTTGCCAAATATTCTCCTCCCAGTCTTAAAATTACGAGTACTCCCTAAATTTTTGCACTAATAACTGAGTTGGGAGATTTTTTTTAAGTCTCCTCCTAAAAAATGAGCTTGAAAATATTTCAGCATTTTTACCGAATATTCTCCTCCAAAATTACGAGTACTCCCTAAATTTGTGCACTAATAACTGAGTTGGGAGATTTTTTTTTAGCCTCCTCCCATAAGCTTGAAAATATTTCCACATTTTTGGCAAATATTCTCCTTTTAAAATTTCAAGTACTCCCCAAATTTCTGCACTAATAACTGAGTTAAGCGAGGGTTTTTTTTAAACCTCCTCCTCCCATTAAAAACTTTAAGGCTCGGCCCGCCTCTGTTTGCAGCTGCCTGCCCCACCCAGTCGAGTTCATTGGCTGACTGCCCCGAAATTTTGATTTAAAGACACTCGAGGCTCTTAATTATACGAATGTAGCCAGGGCCTTTTGTTTTTTCAGCTTTCGAGGAGAGTGCGGCTCTGGGATTCCTTTGTGAGTATCCCATCATCATCATCATGGTCATAATCGTCATCATTTGTTGTTGTTATTTTGAGCCCTGCGAAAAAAAAAACCAAAAAACCAGAATCACCTGCGGTGCTTTGGCCTCAGCATCTGCAGAGAGTGGGCTTAAATTTCGGTTTTTTTTTTGGCATGTGCTTCATTTTCATCATAAAACGGAAATTTAGTGACCATTAATATCGCACTAATGAACCAGCGCGCCCAGCTGGGAGTCCTTTTGTACAGTTTTAATCAACCGAATTAGAGCAAAACTTCCCAGTTTAGTTTGCAATGCCGAGAAATGTTGGCTAATTAGCTGAACTTGTTGGCCATTGAAAGCCACAACGGGGACAACAGTTGCCTGGCCGGGTTATGATAATTAAGGAGCTACAACCAACCAACCAGCTGGTCAACTCGGGGCTATGGGTGGGCTGGCAGTTTCTTCCGGGAGTTTTGGAGGCAACCCACTTGAATTCTCAAAGGAATCCACAGGGTGTCAGGGCGCAAGGCACTCGAAATGAGCCCGGACCACACACAGAAGGGAAAACCTCAGTCACGAGATCCTTGCGGTCCGGCAAAAAACGTAAATGAATGTTTCGTTTGGGTCCCCCTGTTCGTCCTGTTTTATACAAATTGAATTTACAGTAATAATTTTGTTGCTTTTGGCCTGCCTCCTCTGCTGTGACTGACGCGACGTTTGTTTTTTTTGGCCTTTTGTTGGAGTCGCCAGGCCTCGGATTTCATGAGAAAAGTGCAGAGTCGCTGTCAATTTTTCCGGGACGCAGTGTCGACAGTCCGTCGCCTCTTGCACTCGGCTACTGTTTGTTTAAACCCCTGAAAGGACTAGCCGGGCATCTGGGAGATGGGGCAGGTCGGGGTCAGCAGAAATGGATGACAGGATGATTTACAAATTTGGTTAAAACACAACAAGTGCCACGATATCTGGTGCTCTTTTTTTGTTTATTCAGCCACACACACATCCAGACGACAAGGGCGTGGATGTGGCGTTTGAGACGAAGGCCAACGTCATCGTTGCCGTTGGTGGCACTTCACTGCATGTGGTTGGCAGGGTCGGATGGCTGGTGGCCAGTGTATTCCACTTCAGGGGATTTGTAAGATTAACGTGTTAAAAAATAAATATTTAGTCTAGTTAGTTTTGTGCTGCAATTTGTTATTCAGCTCGCAGCCGCTCTGCTGCCACCACCGACAGAGCCGACAGCAGCAACCACAATAACTCAACCAGCAAACAAACAAACCGGCAGACAGACAGACAGACGAGCTGCAAACGAGACCAGCGACAGGAAGAGCCGAGGGGAAGTGTGAGAATATGCAAAGTTTCTTTTTTTTTCTGCATTTCAACAGAAAACCAGAGAATCTCCCCTTTCCCACAAGCCCCACGTTCCAGTTCATCATTCTTCATGGTTGACGGTGAGGCGCCCAAGGATGAGAGATTGGCTCTTAGGCCCCCTAATTCGGTAGCTGTTTCTATTAAGTCCATCTTCATATTCAAATTTAAACAATCCTGAGTGATAGATCATTTCAGGCAATTGGTGAGTGTGGAGATGGGTTAAAAAGTTAGGATATCTCCGGATACGATGGATGCTTGGATTCATTACAAGCTCAAATTAATACCGTCCTAAACGATACATCATATTGGAAAATGGGGATCGGCTCAAAAGTGGTTAGGTTCCTTGGAATACTCCAAAGTCTTGAATTCATCTTAAGCTCAAATAATAATAAATCTAAATGATAATCAATCAGGCAATTGATGAGTGTGGAGATGGGTTAAAACGTGAGGATTCTTCTGAAATATCCATGGATCTTCGGATTCATCTCAGACTCGAAATAAAGCCATCCCAAATGATACATCAATCATATAATTGGGTAGTGTGTGGCGATTCGTTGAAAAGTATAAAAAAAGTTAGGATTCCCTTGGATACTCTAGATTATTTGAGTAATATCAAACTCGAATTGAAACCGCGTTAAATTATAGATCATATTGGGAAATGTGATCTATGTGTTCAAAAGCTCAAAACAAAAGTGGGTTCCTTGAAATACTCCAGGGTCTTGAACTCATCTTAAACCCGAATTTAAATAAGCCTAAATTATAGATCAATCAGGCAATTGGTGAGTGTGGGGAGCAGTTAAAAAGTATGAAAAATTTTAAGGTTCCTTTGGATACTTTGGATCCTTTGACTCATCTCAAACTCGAATTGAAACCGCCTTAAATGAAAGATTATATTGGACAATTAATGAGTGTAGGGAAGGATTAAAAAGTACAAAATAAATGTGGGTTCCTTGGATAACTCCAGAGTCTTGAATTTATCTCAAAATGATAGATCAATCAGGCAATTGGTGAATGCCAGCTAAGAATACTGAAAATGGGGTTGATTCTTTGTGTTTCTTTAGAGATTTTGCTTCCCTAAAATGTTTCAATTTTTCGAGAATTTAACTCCCAAATCGAATGGGCTTCTCCCACCCCTGATGTCTGTTCTTCAATGATTTTCATGGGTTCGGTGAGGAAATTTCAATCTGAAATTCATAATTTTTCCCAGGCTTTTTCCGACTGTTTATTGGATGGGCTGTGAAACCAAAACAAAAACAACCCCAGCCCACCACCCAGTTGATGGACAATTAAATAGAAGACTAATTACGTCATGGCCAATTAGTTGTATTCAGGTCACAACTCCCGGCCAAGTAGGGTGCGCCCCTGGTGGTGGCGCTGGTCAGTGATCGATGAGAAAATTAATACAAATTCGAAATGAAAGCGAGCCACTCTCGGGACGGGCCTGCGATAGGACACGTCGTATTGTTTGTTATTAAAGGGTTAAAAAGGGTGTTGTGTGGGCTCCCTGGCCCATTATGCCACGTTGTCGCCAGCCAACCGACCGAGTGTTGTTGTAATTGTAGTTGTTGACATTACCCAAATGCGACATCGTCATCGTCCCACAGCTGGGCAAGGAGCAGGCAAGCAGGACGCAGGGAGATTGGAGCGTTCAGCGTAAATTGGTATTTACATATGCCAGGACTCGGACCCGGGAACCCTTGTTGAGGCCGCTGGTGGTGGGGGGTCGAAATCGATGTTCGAGCATTAAACATTCGAATTTCGGTAGCATCAACGGCGGCCCAGCCCGACTGCCAATGGAGCTGGGCACGTTTTCGAAAGTCCTCGGAGCTTTTCTCTGGTTGCTGCTGCTGATTGGGCCATGTGTGTGGGTGTGTTTGTGTATTTAGTTGTGGATTGTCCTTGCAGGCTGCTCTTTGCTCGTCCTCGTCGTCGTCATTCGTCCTCGTCGCATTGCAGCTGTTTTATGCCCGTTTAACACCTTCAATTTTTGCTTTGCTTGCCTTTTGCCTTCACCAAAACAGTGCGACACACAGACAGACAGACAGACAGACAAACTGGTTCTCTATGTTATCACATCGATTGACAGACAGCCGTCTGTCTGCCTTTGGGGGTTTGTCAGCCATGTTTGCACGTCCAACGCGCTTGTATCCGAATTTACACATTCCCTGCAAAAGGCAATTGGTTTATTTTTCAATACAGGGAGCTGGTGGAATCCCTTCGAGGACGGCCACGGAATGCACATCGAATGGAGACAGCAGAATCGTAATTTGTATAAACATTCGCCTGATTTGGGGTGGTAGGAGCCGTCGGGCTCCTCATTTTTTATGATAAACAGTGTGAGAGAAATTCGCCTCCCTTGTTTGTCTGCCTGCTGGAAGTTGTAATTTGAATTTTCTGTGCTGCCCCGCCCCCGATGGGCGTGGGTCTATTGTAAACATTGCATAGATTTTCCCTCACAAATTGAGTTGTGAGGCATCCCGGAGAAAAAGGAGAATGCATACAAATCTTGGGTCTAGCGAACGTAATGTGTGTAAATTTATGTTTCGCTCAAATTTGGGTCAATAATGCCCATCAATTCGTACAAAATGTTGGCAGCCATGTTGCCAAATGTGCGCGGCCCCCTGCCCCTACGAAATGGCCAATTTGCCGGGGTCTGTTTTTCTGGCCGAGCGGGGAAAATGAATCAATTTGTAAACATCAATAATGCAAACTTAATGCAATTACAAAATCGTATACGCGGAAATTGTCGGAAGGCAAATTTGATTCGGGAAACTTGCTGCATATCAGCAAATATTAAATGAATTTTAGATGGTCAACGGAAATGGACACCGAGTCCGTTTGGTATTATTTATTTGCATTTCAACCTGATCAGTTGCCAGGTGGGGAATTAATTGCTTTCAGGGTCTAAAGGAGCCAAGAAGTGGATGAAGATCCGAACAGAAAATCTATAAAAAGTACGTGTCACATTGTTTAGGACCGATGGTCTCCTGAACTAATGAACCGATTTTAAGTTTGATTTGCACACCGTGTGCAATTTGACCCAACTTAACAGATAGGATAGCTTTCATTTCAATTTAAAGTCGCAACTAGCTGCCCGCTGAGCCAATATAAATACATTTTATAAATTCAAAAAGTGATAAATTTCTTTAAAACGAAAATAAAACAATGGGCTCATTGGGCAGCTAATACTTCTAATATATTTCAAACTTCTTCTAAGTCTATAAGGCGACTTTAGATTGATTTTTGGCCTTTTATTATCCTTTCTCAAAATTCTCATTTTTAGCTGCTCTTTCTTTTGCTGACTGCCCTCTATGTTTCCCATAAAATTAATGATGCTGAACCAATGATCCTCGCCTGGGAACAACAACGTCAACTCCCTTGTCTTCATCCTCCTTGTGGTGGCTGACTTGGTCCTAGCGGGGCACCCAAGCTGTTGGCACGAAAGGCGTCTCAATACGCTCGAGTGCAACTGCAATGTTGAAAATGACACAACATTTATTTACCCCAAGGAACCATGAATACCCAAAATGCCATTACACAGCAAGTGTGAGAGGAACCGATTGCCACCCACCGTTTCTAGAGATCGTTCCTGGCAGTTTCATAGATATTTTTCCCCCCGTCCTGGTTGTTGTGAGAATGTAATAATTTTCCCATGAAACTAAGCGAAAATCTATGGGCGGGCCAGAGTTTTTCACTTTGTCATTTTGCATTTTCCACTGAACAACTCGCGCTCGGCCAATAGATCATTTTTAATAAGGGTAGTTGGCCGGCCCCTGGATGCTGGCCACTTGGCTTTCGTAGTTTTTCCCTCTGCTTTCGGTTTTATTTATGCGCATTTAGTTAATCAGCCACGCTGGCTTGCCTGGCTGGTGGAAATTAAAAATACGTCACGCTTAATGAAACTTAATGGGGGCCACTTTTAGGGTCTATTGTTTGTCTGGTTTTGTTGTCCTGCCGCACAATCAAACTGCTGACAGAGGCGGAGGCGGCAGGTGCAGTTGGGGCGCTAGGAAATCCGAGGAACCGCCCGGCCCACAACTCACATACATCAAAGTTAACAAAAATGTCAGCTGCAGTTACCACTGCCAGGGACTAGGCCATCCTGGTTATGTTGTTGTCGTTGGTTTTTATGTTTTTATAATTCATGCTCATTCATCTTTTTCGTTTGGCTGGTCCGGTGCGTTTCTCTGACATATTGGAATTAAGGTGCCCTTTTCGCTGCCCGTCCCGCCTCCATACTCAGATAATTACAATTGTGTCATATTTTTCTCATTAGCGACAGACTTTGCAGTGCGTCGGGTAAATTGCGTCGGACGTTTTCCGTGTGTGGCTGGGATCGTCCTCGGGGTCTCTTGCCGTTGTTAATTAGCTTTGCTTGATTACTCAGTGAAATTACAACTGTCGTCGGGGTAATTTATGAGCGAAATAGGCTGGCTCTTCTTCAATCGAAATGCATTTTAAATTAACGTCTTTTCTTTGCCACAACGGAAGCAATTCGTCTTTAAACTCGCAGCGCGGTTATTTTCACCTGGCCCTCAAATGATCCCATAAAGTTCCCGACCCCAAAGAATGTGTCGCTTTCGATTAGAAGCCCCCCATCTTCATGGTTGAATGCCCGCCACCGCAGACAGCAGGGGAAATTCCTATTAACCTTAACATGAACGTGAACATGACAGCGAGTGTCAAACAAGAAAACAGACATCGGGGAATCTACAATAAACAGAGAGAAATATGGAACGCAAGATCAAATTATCGGCCAAGTGACGTGGGCAACCGCAACTCAGCTGACATTGCGATCGCTTCGAGTCGCTGGTGTGAATGCAATCACTTCCGTTCCAGCGATTTTCAAGGCTCTTTGAAGTGATCGTGCGTGTTGATAAAAGGAGAAAAAAAAGATACGCCTCACCTGGGGCCTTCGGTTCTATTTGATGTGCAGTCGGTTGATGTAGAAATTAATCGATTGTGACAGACTTGCCGCGGTTGATTGACGTCATCGCTTCAAATTGAAGCAAAGCTTCTGGAGAATCCCAGTTCCCTGAAGCTGCCGTCATGCAGAGCAGATGTCGTCTAGCGACAGCAACAATAATTGCTAACAATAACAAATCCATCGGCAACTATTGTAAAATGCATTTAATGGCAGCTCTAAAAAAAAGCCAAAGGAGCAGGCGAGTTGACAACAAGTTGGCGGATTGAATGGCCTGGAGAAATGCTGACTGTGTGGGTTGCCCTCTGTCACTGGCAGTGCCACATGTGCAGCAAGCATAAAAAACCCCAGAGAAATTCTACATACAGAGAAACGGAAAACAAACTATAAGATTTTATTGCTTTCTCACATGTGAGCAACTACCGGCTGGCGGCGGGACCCAGAGACTGCGGGCTGCCACTGGCAGGAAGCAACAAGCCGGCGCACCAACAACGGCCATCAGCCAGTCAGTCCGGCAACACAAAAAAGAAGCCCTGAAAAGAAGCTGCTGGTCGGTGGCTGCCACTGCCGCCGGAGTAACAAACAAGGGCGTTGCACGACCTGTCAAAATGAGCAATTACTTTGCAAAAATGTTGCTGTTGCTTTTGCTGCTGCTGTTGCTGTTGCAGTTGCAGCCGGTGTTGTTGCTGTTGTTCGGCGCTTCAAGTCGTTTATCTTGTTTTGTGCCCATGGCAAAGATTCGTATATTCGATGTTGCCGCTTACCTACCCCCCATAGAAATTGCTAGGGTTGCCCTAGGCACGCTCATCTATTTTCAGGGGCTTTTATGTGGTTTATGAAACTTGATTGATTTACAACTCGATTTTTCCCAAATCTCATTTATTGCAGGGCCACCACAACTAATGGATCACTTGCTTGTACCTGCCACGAAATAAAAGAACTTTAAAAAAAGATCTTAGACGAGAACTTGAGGAAAACAGAACAAGAAGAACTGAGACATTTGGTTAAGTTGGTCTATCATATAAGAATCCAATGGAATCGAATATTTGGAAGATATTGAAGCTTTGGGTTTTGTGGATAAGGAATCCCATATTTAGTTTGGGGTGAAAGAACCTAAGGATCCAGAAAAATCGAATTTATGGGCGGTATTATTTGACTCCAAGAAGATCTGCTTAAAATTTCTCTACACCAATTCCTCTTCTATGAAAATAAATGCATAAAATTGCAGCCTCAAAATATGTACCATGATATTATATTATTTCCTGATTATACGATTTTTTGTTGAGCTCTAAAAGTATTATTTTCCCGAATAGGTTAACGAAAAAGATCTATAATTTTGGTCACTCAAAGCTAAACGATGGAGAATTCTTATATTCCAGAATTCCTATTCCTCAACTATAAAACCAAAAGTTTAATATGCTTTGAGGAAATCTTTAAGGTCCTTGGCATTCCTTCCTTAAATCCCCTTCTCCTGTTTTACTGCAACTTTGCACGTGTTCTTTTTGTGAAATTAAATTTGGTCCCTTGTCGAAGTCACTTGTTTTTCTTTTGTTAATTTGATTTCCAGTTTGCCAACCACCGAAACCACCGTTAACTTCACCCACTTTGTCGCTCGCGCGCTCGCTCTCTTGTGGCTTTTGAAAGCCCTTCAAATCACCTTGAAAGGGCATTTGAAATTTTCATACCCTCTCGCTACTTCACAGCCTCTGTGTTGTTGCAGCCCATTAACATTTCGACTCATGCCAACCAAATCGGCCAAGTTGAGTGAAGGCTTTCCCCCCAACCAAGTCCCTTCCATTTTCCTCTTCCTCTCTCTTGGCTTTCTCTCTTTCGCGCCTTGATCTATGCCACGATATTTTTTGCTATTCGCGATTGCTGTCAACGTCATGAGGCAACAACGACGACGACGTTGCAACGTCCACATTCATCCTGCTGCGCGTTCGCCTGGCGCGCACACACGTGAAGGATGTTGACGTTTACGACTGCCTGCCCTGTGGACTGATGAGGCAAGGAGCAGCGGGGCAGGGGGCAGGGTCGACGGTGTGAATGGCGAATGTGTGCGAATGTGAATGGCAATGGTGACGTTGATGGTTGAAGCAGTCAAAGAGTTGCCTCGGCTGCCACTGCGGGGTGTTAAATGTGTTGCCACCGGCGGCTGCTCAGAGTTCCCAGGTTTATTTTTTTTCTTGCCGGGCTTCTTTTTTTTAGGAAACTTTTGCCGTTCATTTAATGGCTTCATTTTTGCTTTGACATTTCTCCCGCCATTCCTCTCCCCGCCCGTTTGATATGCGGCTGCCAGGCCGACCAGGCAGCCCCTGCGCCGGTAGTTTGCGTCTCTTAGTTTCTTTCGGCTTTTAAACTAATTGCATTTGTCTGCCGGGGGAGGCGGCCTGGACGTCCTGAATGCAACAATTTAAATGATGGCTGCCTGCACATGTGGCGTTGAAATGTGGGGAAGGCCTCCCCCTTTGGCCGGCGATCAGTCGATTGACAGACTGGCCAAGGCTGTTGCCACGTTTTGTTTGTTGGTTTTTTAAGTGCCAATTAAACGTTGCTTATGTTTGATTATGGCTGTCAATTTTGCTGCCATTTGCTGGCTGTTTACGGCCAGAAAGCTTCAATGGCCAAGCAGCTGTTTGTCATCAAGTGCCAGCTTATCAGGGGCAATGACCCCGCCCCAAGCCAGCCCAGCCCATAATTTGAAAGGCGTGACCAGGACCCCCAACTCCGATTGCCAGGCAGCAAAATCAATTAATCATAATCCCAGATAGCAAAGCCCAGACCACAATGCATGTAACATGACAACTTCCCCGCTGCCTGGGGACAAAAACGCGCCACCGAATCAATGAAAAGTCCTGGCACCCGGTTCGTTCGTGTTTTGTGCTGCAAGTGTGAAAACCCATAACAGGCGCTTATCACACGCTCTGGAAAATAGAAATCCAAACACTCACACGCCAACCGAGCATATGCAACTGAAAGCCATGACAAATTTGGGCTGCCCCGGGCCGTTCCGGCCGCCATGGATTTGGTTGTCGGCCATAAACGGTAATTACATTTGGCAACGGCTAAGGAGCAAAGCCGCTTGCTCCATCCACTTACCTTGGCGTTTGCTGTGTGTTTGGAAGGCATTCACATATATTGATATTATCCTTATTGATCCTTGTGGGGCAAGCTTAACTCGCCTTGGCCGCGCTAAGCGCATTTGTCCTGCCAAATGGAAAGCGTCTACTTGCAGGACCTTGCAGGCTTAAGGACATTGATAAATTGTAACAAAATGCAGCGCAATTGTCGGTACTTATGTGCATAATTTTTTGCCCCTGCCAAAAGTGGAAATCATGCAGGACTTTTTCTTGTCCTGTGTGTGAGATTTATCGCATATGTCGCAAGTCTGAGATGATATGCGAGATTCCTTTCTTCTCTCAGCCAGCAATTGTAATTTTTAATGGTCTCCTCGCCGTCTGCTGCCGGCCTGCACTTTACTTTCTTTGGCTCTCGGTTTTGTCCTCTCTCTCCGTTTGTAATAGAAATTTCTGCCCGAGTCTGGGCAATAAATGTGATAAATGGTGTGGACTTGTAACTTGGTTCGTCTTGTTTGTTATGACTCGCATTTTGGCTCTTGCGTGAAATGCATTATGCAGATGCAGCTTCTGGGATTTATAGCGACCCCCCGGGCTCGACTGGGAGGAAGTCTGTTTGCCGGGATAATGGCCTAAGCCTTTCAGGATATAAATATTAGCAGATACCAGAGATGTGGATGTGCTTGTGTCTGAGCAGACAGAAAGACTGTGTTTAATGGCCTGCAGGGCCTGTGAGCGATGAGCCTGCCTAAATGTGATGATCTCCGGTCCACCCCGATGATTAATTTTAAAGACCGTAATTGCCAGACCACAACAACTTCAAGGTAAAAGCTTTAAATGGCCGAAATGGGATGAAGTTGCATTCAGAAAATATAATCAAGTATTAAAAAAATAGCATTTTGACGAAAACCTTACAACAAATCCAACTTCGATTGACCAACTCTGCAGTCCGACTCATTTTACTGTCCCAGCGCAAATCATAAGAAAATTATATGACGATAATATAATATCCTACGAGGAAACGAAAAAATAGATCGATGCATAGATTGCATAAAAAAACAAGCTGCCAACTGTTCTTCCGAAATGGTATACGAAAATTTTCAGAAAGATGAGAAAAAGTAGTGGCTAGCGAACCTTTAAAACTAATTCCAACTCCCAATATTAAAAACATAAAATATAATTAAGAATATACAAAACTATTATAGAACTCTTGCCCTGACTACAGGCAGCACAAACCTTTCCATTCTCCACATAATAATTATTAATTCTTATGAACAAGAATAATTAATTTAATAAATTGATAGAAAAATAGAAACGGGCAGGAATAAACAGAACAAATTGTATAGTTTTAAAGCTTTGTTTCAGTTATTCATTTATCGATCTTTGATGCCTAGAACATTTAAAAAATTGTCATGGCAAAAGGGTTTAAATTGAGTCATTGGATTTATAGAAATTTGCACTATGAAGACTTCAGTAAGAAACTTCATTTCAAACAAAATCCTAACTGTGTTAAAAATAAAATCCACCAATAAATTAAGATTGATATATTGTGTTAAACGATTTATTATTATGCTAAATCTCTACCCCTTCGCAGATAATTTAAGATCCCTTAAATGCCTTCAAATCAATGTTGGAATGGATTTAAAGATCTCTTAAAATTTGAGGCACTTTATGTACCCAATTAAAGAAAATCTCTTACAGAATACAAATAAATCGGTTTAAATAAAACCACAGCAACTTTCTGATTTTTTTCGAGGTTTTTATGCCTTCCCAGCCTCCAATGGTTAAGCAAACCACTTCGAAAGACCCTCCAGTTAGCTGGAGATGGGCTGGGTGATCGTTTTCCAAGCTGAGCTCGAATTTTTGATGGGTAGTGAAATGAACTTAACAATTTTATAACCCCTCCGTCTTGTGTTGTTAGCGATACGAGAGCTGGCAGTTGGCAATTTAATGGCAAATAAACATTTTTTATATTGCATTTCCTGGCAAATTTATGGCAATGCAGTTAACCCAACCAGAGAGGAGGGCTGCAGTCCCCGGGATGGTGGCCTGCTTGTTTGGCGGCAGCAAGCGGCGCTTATCAATGAACCGACAATTACAGCAAAAACAACTGCCACAGCAGTTACAGGAGCCCCCCAACCCCCACACCCACCTCAATGTCATAAATGTTTTGATTGCGGGTGAACCAAAGTGCCAGCCTGCCAAGCCCCCGCCCCGACCTGTTGGCTTGTAGTTGGAGTATTTACATGTGAAGAGGGGGGAGGGGGAGAAAAAAATCCTGGCCTAACAAAATGAACAGCATTCGTTTATTGTATATTGTATATTTATTTGCATATTAAAAGGCAAACAAAACGCCGACAACAAACAGACTGAGCCGTTCGCACGGACCCACTCGTCGAGTATCAGAGGCTCGTGGAGTATAGAAAATGAAATGATGGCGCGTGCACAGAAATTTAAATCGAAATATAAACACACACATGGGCGCACTTAAAAGATTAACCACTGAAATAACAAGAACAACAAAAGGCCGTCCGGCCTTCCAACCATCCAACCGGGCGATGTGGGCAGTGTGGGCCCCGCTGAAATGCATTCGGCGGCTTCTTTCTCTGCTCTGACGTATGCAAAGTCGGTTTCAGTAATTTTTTCCGCTTTGTGTTTGTTGTTGTTGTTAAATATTAAATGTTGCTTAAGCCGCTGCAAAGCAACAACAACAGCAGCCACAAAAGGCCGTCGTCAATGGGGCGTCTGGGGACACCGCGCGGTATTTACCCTCATTCGTTTGCTTTCTGTCTCTTTGGGCCGTTAAACCGATTTTAATTTCTGTACTGATAAGTCGTCGGTTGTTTGGGTTGCAGAATATACGTAGTATATTCAGATTGTTCGGGGGTATTACGTATGCTGATACGGAAACTGCGACTCTTATTCATTTTGGCGCACTTGAAAGGCAGGAAGGGGGAAAAATATACCCGAAATTTATAAACGGAAAATGAAAATATAAATAAGTAATCGCGTTTGTCGGACTTATTTCTTTCAAACAGGCTGCTGGACATTCTCTTGGCGATTAATCATATAAGGTTGTTATTGAAATTTTTAATCGCTTTTTAAATGGTTAAACTTATTATCGCATTATTAAAGTTTAACGCAAAACAAAGAAACTTTGGAAATTTAAATTCAGTTTAAAGACAAATTTATGAACTGGATCACAAAATAAGATCTTATAGCGTTTATGGTTAAAGTCCCCACGAAATCTGAGTTTCCAGTTCCCAATCCCCAGTCCTTAGATCCCTGATAAGTATGAAAATAATATATATTCCTGGGTGGGATATAAATTTAAGTAGAGTTTGAGGGAATTCCTTCTCTCGATTTTCCAATCGATTTATGCAATTATAATGCTCCCAAAATTCAAACAACCAGGGAATTTTGTTAATATTTGATTGCCTTTCAAAGAATGTGGAACAATTTCGAAGATTATTCTCTCAATTCCCTCAAGCTTTTGTAAAAATATCTCCAATTTAAGCCCTGATCAATGCCAAATTGATGAAATGGATCTCGAAGGTGCTTAAAACAATTTACCCCAGTTCTGATTGAAGGGTATAATTAGTTCCCTGGGTTTTATTGGACTCCTTTCTTTATGCTGGCCTAGGTCAGTTCTACAGAATTTTCTCGTTTTTTTTCGGAATAATTATTTAATTCAATTAAAATATTACCAAGACTTCTGAGGTCTGCTTTACTCAATCTACCCTCATCTTTAAGGGTATATTCAAATTGCTAGATTTGCTTGGGCCTTGCTTTGTTTTTCCTTCATTGTTCTAGCTAAATTTATCAGAATTTATTAAGTTCAATATAAAATTTCACAAGACTTCTGCAAGACTTCTGTTCTAAAAATATTACCCCAGCTCTGTTTAAAGGGTATTTTTAGCTCTTTTTTCTCTTTACCCTGACCTTGTTCAATTTCAATTTCTCATAATGTCCATAGAATTAAATTAAATATTAAATTTAATACAAAATTTCACAAGACATCTGTTCTAATCATTTTACCCCATTTCTGTTTAAAGAGTACAAGTATATTAAATTTAGGTGCTTTTTCTTTTTCCCCTGACCTAGTTCAATTATAATTTCTCACAATGTCCTTAGACTTAAATTAAATATTAAATTTAATAAAAAATTTCTCAAGACTTCTGCTTTAATCAGTCTCTACCATCTTGAATATTGCGGTCCCTAGATTTCATTGGACTCCCTCTACCCTGTCCAAGTTAAACTTGAAAATTTATTTACATACGCGACTGCACACACCGACGATTTGTTTGCTTTTGTTTTCTGTCAATAACAACGCACATCCCACACTTGTCGAACCATCCATCGTCGCACCGTCCGATCCGTCCAACCGTCGACGTTTGTGCCTTTTGGGCAAACAGACTAAGTCCCACGCACGTTGCCAGTTTGACAAGAACCAGCGGAGAGATCCGAAGAAAGAGAGCGAAACCAAGGAAACCCAAACCAAATTTAGTCAAACTCAGTCAACTTTTGCCGCCAAAATCCACTTGACTTTTTGTTTCTGTTTTGTGTTGTGTGTCTCGGTTTTGTTTTTCTAGGGTGAAGAAATGCTTGAGAAAGTCAAACTCCTTGCCACCGTAGGACCACGTACGCTTTACAGTTTCTAATTATAAACTGCACCGTCAGCGGCACAGAAACCACAGAAACACACGAAACCGAATCCCGAACCACGGACGACGCGGAGCCTCGAGCCCCTTTGAAGTTCCAAGTTCATGAACTTGTGCATTGAACTTTGCCGGTCGGCAAAACTGACTTGTAAACGGTTTCGCTCTCCAGCTCCTCACACATTCTCAGCTCATCGTAGTTGTTGTTTTTCGTTTGTTTTTATTACGTTGCAGTGGCCGGCCATCTGTTTTTTTTTTTTTTTTGTAGGTATTTGCCGCACGGAGTCGGGTGGCCGTGGCAGACTTTTAATTCCGTTCTGGCGCTGGTTCCGCTGGCTGTAAAGTGGAAGTTGTAATTTAGTTTCCCGAAACGACTTTTCGGCACAACATTATCATTATGTGCATTTAATTGGTGTTTGTCTTGGGCTGTCGCTGTCCCCTCCGAGATTGTTGGCCGGCCAGCGCTTCTAATTTGTGAGAATTTCCACGCTGAGGAAATTGTCTATAGGAAGTGAGGCGCGACCGAAGGGTTGCCGACCTGGGCTAATGAGATCGACGATGGAAATCCCACAGCCTTTTGTGTGGGTTCTTTAAAGTCTTCCGATTTAATTCCTTCGCTTGGAATCCCGCCCACAAAGCGCACACAGACCGCAAACTCCGGACTGGCCACAGCCACAAAACACATCAACAGGATGGTGGCGGTGGCAAGGACGTGGGGAACGAGAGGACAACGACGACGACGACGAACATGAGCGTCATGGACAGAAAAACGTTGAAATTAATGAGAAAATTCTCGACTTGATATAAAAAACCACAAGATAACACAGAATGACAGGACCATCGGACCAGCGGACGGAACGAGCGGTTGGAATGCAAAATAACGCGACAGCATCACGTAGCCGGGCAAAAAGGATAACAGAATTAAAAACAAGAAACCAAGACCAACTTTAGATAAAAATTGCAATGCAGTTAACACCCAGAACATCCACCCAGCAGGCATTAAAAAACAACTGCAAAAAGAGTGCTAAATAAAATTAGCACAGCCCGGAAAGAGAAGCGGAAATGATATTAAAAAAATAACTGGACAGGATTCCTCCTCTGCCGTCCTCCCAACGCAATAATGACAATGCCGCCATTAGTTGGTTTAGTTAAGAATCTAGCGGTTGGCTGGGGGCAGAGGCTTAAGTCAGTAAGCCAGGCAGCCCGAGGTGATAAAAATAATCATGTCTGGGAGTTGGAAGTTTCCCCCCCAAAGTCGGACATATGCCGACAAGTGCAGTGCGCGGGGCACACGGATCGACACGTGCGGCACGTGCAACCGCTTCAGGTTTTATAACCAGCACGAGGAAGGGGCAGCAGCTGCCAAGTTACTTGCAGTTGAATGCGTTGCCAACTTAATTTTTGTGGGTCCACCTGCCCAATCGTCTTTTGCCGGCTTCCCCAATGTCATTTCGCCATCGTCGCCATCATCATCGTTCACTGGCGGCGCGTTCATTCACTTGGAATTGGCAGGCAAACGGATCGGCGGGGCCACCGGGTAAAGTGAGCGAAAGCACCAACGAGTGGGTGAATTCAATTTGCCGATTGATTGCAATTTTTATGATTAATGCAGCGTACGGACACTAATACACATGCATACACACTGTCAGACCCTTTGCATGGGGCGGTCGAACCAGCCGCCTTTATGAAATTCGATTAAGTGACCGACCGACCATATCGCGCATATGACGCTTGATGGCTCCCATCAGCCTGTAATTATGCAACAGCTTTTTTTGCGGCCCATGCATTTACGAGGCGATTTTTTATACCCTTATCGATTTATAACGCCTGCCACCTCCCGCCCCCAATATGGCTGATGTGTTAACCAAACCGAGTCAAGTTGTTGATACGCTTGATTATAAATGTTGATTGACGTCACATGGAACCGCACAAACACACACACCCAAACACACAGGCACTGGAGAGCCTGCTACCCTTCAATTCCACAGTGTGTCCTGTCCGCCTCCGTCGACAACGACGGGCAACCGCTGTCACTGCGGTTTCTGGGCTAATGATGTGCGCCAGTCGGTTTTTACATTGATTTTGATGACAGGCTCGCCCATAAGGAGTGAGACATCCAAAGCACTCAATACCCTTCTGAGGGTACAAGGGGAATGTGGGTGGATAAAAGGTGGATAAATCGAAAGGAGGAAGTCCAATTTAAATACTGTAATTGCCTAATCCCAACTCACTTACTGAGGAAACTTTCTTCTTTTGATTGGAACTTAAAAGACAGATACCCTTTTGAGGGTTACAAGGAATTATAAGTGGGTAAAGGGTAGATAAATCAAAAGGAGGTGGTAGCCCAATACAAATACTGAAAATGCCTAATCCGAACTCACTTTACTGAACACTCTTTCTCACTTTGATTTGAACTTTAAGTTCAAATACCCTTCTGAGCGTAAGGCGGAATAAAAGGTGGATAAATCGAAAAGAGGTAGTCCCATTTTAATGCTGTAATTGCTTATTTCCATCTTACTTATTAAGGAGTCTTTCATCTTTCTTTTGGGTCGTAAAGATCTTTAAGGGTATACGGGTAAAATTCTTAGATATTTCAGTTATATAAATCTTAGCTTAGGTTCGTATGCTTTTTATCCCAAATCATTATTGATTTAAGAAATTGTTGAACTTTTTGAATAGAAAAGAAAAAGTTATCCCCCAAAAGTTGGTTACCCTTGGAAGTACAAAACCTTAGAAACTGCAATCCGGATTCGATATCTATAAATGAAATGTGTATCGTGGGTTTACCGACATTGATTCTTTGTTGTCATAATCGTCCTTTTACGCAGTTCAGGGCATCAAAATATGAACAACTTAATGGGCTCCCAAGCTTTGTCCTTTTCCGATTTATATGTCAATATATTTACCCATTTAATGATACAAATTTACGGCGTATATTTTACCGTTTAATAGCCGCAATAAAGCGGCTCTTGGAATTAATTTTCTGTTATTTTTTAAGTGGCTTTTTGCGTTTATTTGCCAGAGAGTAATCAGGACTCAAACCAGCTAAACAAATATTACCGCCATTTTTACCCCTTTTTTTATGTGAATTGTCAACTTTAGTTTTTCTTTTGCTGGAGGCGTGACTGTACTTACCCCCCAACCGAGTTCAAAGCTTTTTTGCAAATTAAGTAAACAAAGGGAATTAATTTAACTCAAAAAGCATTCTGCCCCCATGGGGCGTTAATTTAGCCGTTGACGGCAGCAGCGGTGACGTCGGCGGCTCAGCTTTGGCAGGGCCGCTCCCAGACCCAAAAGTCCATTAAGGCGGCGGCATCCTAAGCACTTTTGAAACAATTAAAATAATTTGCCACATACTCGCGTCGTACAAGCGCCTCAATTTCAGGACTCCCTCGCCACCCCCGCCGAAGCCTGTTCATTCCGCCTCGCACTTCTGGGCTGCCAGTAGTGGAAAAGTTTTCAAAAGCAAAAATTACCAACACTTAACTCTGCTCGCTCTGCCCCGTGTCCAACTGTACTTTCGACACTCTTCACAAAACAACAACAACAACGAGTATGCACTCGCGGGGGTGGGGGCAGCTCAAAACATGCCAAGTGGTTGGGGAATTTTGCACTTTATCCGGCCAGAGCTGGGGGCCTGCAGACGCGGATGTCCTGGCTCGTCCCTGGGGCCGATGTCGGCGCTTCAGCGCTGAACGTGTGAAATATGCCACTTTAATGAGCCCCGCTTGAAAGCCCGCCCCTCGGCGCCCTCCCGATGTCCTGTTCGGTGGACGCTCAGCGAAGCGAACTAAATATAAACGCGCGCAGGATTCGGCTTGCCGCTCTCGACTGCAACCTGGCCATGCCTCAATTGACATTTTGAATTCAGAGCCCGCCAGCAGGACGATGAGGGCACCGCAGGACCGCTGCATATTTTTTAGCGCCGGCCATTCCCACCCCCCCACGCCACTTGTGCTCCTTCGGCAGCCGCTGTGGTCTACTCTGCCAGGACTGCTGAAAGGATAATACCAGTAGAAACACGTGTTTAACGCATAAGTGCGAACGTGACGCTAAACTCATTTAAAGGATTACGTCGGCGGTGGCACTGCCAGCTGCACACAGGACTCTTGCGTGTGTGTGAGTGTGTGAAAATGAGATTAAATTTTGTTGGGAGGCACTCACGAAAAGCAAAGTGCGGTTACCGTTGGGCTCCTGTGTTTTTTGTGAGCTCGGCAGCCGTCCAGTTGGGCACAGGGGTTAAGTGTATTTGTGCATACACAACACACACACACACACGCACACTTGTGCGCCGTTGGGGGAAAGGACAAAACAGTCAGTCATTCGAAAGTAGGTTAAAAGCACTTTTGGGTGTGTCCCCTTGGCCGCCGCCCCTTCCTGTTTGTATTTGCATTTTGTCTTCGGTTTAAACCGTTAAGCGTTTTTGCCATTATGTTTGTTAATCCTTTCCAGCCTGCAGCCGTCAGCCGGCCGGCCACCAGCCATCATGAGTCACTTCTTTGTGGACTTTAAATTTAATTAATTACAATTCCATGCGACGAGACTGTTTAATTCATTTTCCTTTGCCCTCCCCCATCGGAATCTGAATTTTCTCCCCCACTTTCGGGTTCTGTGAGTTGTCATTTGGCTTTTGACTTGCCCTGGCCCTTGGACTTTGCATTTGCCACGGAGCCGAAGCCGTCGTGTTGTGTTTGTCTGTTTGTTGTTTCGAGAAGATTAAATATCAAATATTTGTCGGTTCGCCGTATTTGAGTTGACTGTGCACTTGTGTGCGGCAGCAACTATGCCAAGGATTCGAGAGCCCTTCCCTATCCAAAACTATGACAAGGACTCAGTCTCCAATGTTACTCTAGTAAAAGCTAATCGAAAAAGGAGTGGGGTTGCTCATGGGGCTGGGGATGGATATATTATTGCACATGCAAGAGGATTTATATCCGAAAGAGCAGAATTTAATTAGGCATTTTAATGAGGGGCTGGGGAGAATTTAGCTTTCAATATGCAAAATTTAGGAAGTCCGGTTAACAATTTTACTACTTCGGTGGGGAATATAAAAAAATAGGAATAAAAAAGTAACAATTGTAAAGAAAAACTTGGGACTATTGAAAGTAAAACTATTAATTTTATAACCTCTTCGAAAGTTGAGTAATCTCAAAGAAATTTTTTGAAAAATTTTTATTTCCAGACAAATCTACCAGTTTATAGTTTGGATTATTATTCAGAATAATTTCGAGTCGTCTGTGAAATGAAACAATTAATCTTAAGCTAACAAAAGATAGTTATAATACATTTTAGGAACCTTCTTTGAATAAACTATTATCATAATAGGGTTTGTGCGAACCTGGAAAATACATTCCACTAAAAACAATGTGAAGAAAACTTTTTAGATTGAAGAATCCGAGACCAGTAATTCCATTTAATTAAAAATCGGGTAATTTAATTAAGGAAAAACTATTAAATTTTGTTATTGAAGCTAATAAGATGGAGGATTATTATTCTTCCTGCTGAGATCGACAAAAAATTCAAAGAAAGAGCGAACTAAAGAGTAAATCCTGTAATAGTGATCATAGCCCTATAAAGGTCGCCGAGTTCTTCACACTTTTCAGGTGGTGCAATTGCACGGCATCCAAAAGCGCTTAGTATCCCAAAATTACCCAAGATATATGATGAACTTCAGAGAACTATATTCAAAACTTAGCTAAACATTCAATTGATCTGAAAATATATTATTAGAAGTTTTTGAACAAGTTTCTTTTATCACAATGATAAAAACCTAAAAAGACTCTTGAACTTTATATAACTAATTTATCTTTGAATTGTAATCAATTTAATGAGTAATCCGAACCCAAAATAAAGTCTAGGCTACAGAAAGTATGAAGTTATTTTCCGTATCGATCCTGACCTCACTCTCGCACTATTTAAATAGAGCCACGTAACGCCCCAAATTTATTTAATAAACTGACATTTTTCTATTGAATATTTTGAGGCTTTGAAGATTTCTTCTCTAATCCCATTTACCTCACTCTTTAAGGTAAATTCTCCGAAAACTTAGCATTCAGTTTCCCAAAACTTGAACCTCTTAACCTTTCCCAAAAAGAGATGAAGTCTGTCAGTTTTCCCTCATCAAACAGAAGGCCTTACCAATCAAACTCCTCAAGAGTTTCAGCCA
>JBAMCP010000685.1:0-39643 GCA_037075105.1 Lissocephala sabroskyi | reverse complement strand
AAGATTGGATAAAAAAATCGGGAGATATGGATGAAAATATCAATTATAATCCTTAATTTTACTGCTCTATAACTTGATCTACAAATATGCTAGGTTGATCAAAATTGGTAAAAATGTTGGGTTATCTATGGGGATCAAATATTTGTATTAATGTTATCAACAATTTATATATAACATGCGATTTCGTGCCTATAAGTATACCCCTTAATTTCCGAAAATTTCAAATCGCTATAACTCTTTAAATCTTTAAAATAGACCAAAACTTTGTATGAGAATGTTGTTCCTATTTAAAAACCCTTTCGTTTGACATCAAGATCGACTATATCCATCCAGAGATAAAGAAAATCGAAAATTTACGTTTTTTGCCCAAAAAAATGACTTCACATTGCATGCAAATCAACGGCGCCTTCAGTGAAATCGAGAGTCAGGCAGACGACTCAGGTTCGATTCCTGAGAAAATCAGTTCCGAAAAATGGTAATAAATGCTTACTTTTATAGATAAATGTCTATATAAACAAAAAGAAGTTTTTTTAAGTGACTAATATATATTTTTATACCCTGTACCCTAAAGACACAAGGGTATAATAGTTTTTGCAAAGGTATGTCACAGAGAAGGAGACGTCGTAGACCCACCAAAGTTACCTCCAATATGGTAAGGATCAAATAAGTAATCGATCTAGCTATGTCCGTCAGTCTGTCTTTCCGTATGAACCTAAGGATCTCAGACACTTTCAAAGTTAGAGCAACCAAATTTGGAATTTGGACTCGTTATATCTGCCGCCAGATCAGGATTATCTTTTGCCACGCCCCTTTACGCCTTTATCGGTTAAATGTGGCAGTTGGGGAAATCAAAATTTATAATACAGAGAGATGCCCCAAAATTCAAAATACTTAAACTACCTGCGAAAAAGGGTATTAAATTCACTGTACAAAAGTCGGACTAGATCAACTGTTACATTTTTACTTGATTGTTTTTAGTTTTTTTTGTTTTTTATTATTGAATTCAATTAAAATATACTAGACAACAACTACTTAAAGATATAAGTACAAGTTTCATAAAAATAGGTAAGGATCTTTTAGCTCCACTTGCAATCAACGACAGTTTGGCTTGCATTCTTAGAATCGAAGCGAACTAATATTTAAGTAAGTACAATTGGATTCCATGCGTTTTGTGTTCCTAGTTTGCTAATTACAAAAAGGCAAACTTACAGCGACTACGTCACAGCGGAGGAGCCCTTCACTTTAGAAGTGTGCGCGTGTGTGTGGGTGTTTGTGTGTTTGACACGAATTATCACTACGCCAGTTGAAACTAAATATGTAGATTGATATTGTGGTGGTGTTGCGAAATTGCTTGGATCAATGACACTTATCTAATTCGAAACTCCTCAAATATTGCTAATAATACAGAAAACGAAAAACACTTTAATAAATATTCTGAACAATTTGAATTGAAAAATTTGACTACGCGATTCGCATTCGCTCTCCTAACAACACCCTGAGGGTCTAAGAAACAAATCTGATTGCTGCATTAGTGCATTTCTAATTTTGACGAACCGTGCACTTGTGCATCTACCGAACTCCTAAACGGCTGGATATTTGATAACTTCTTGCTAGTTTTTTAGGTACACGATTTCACTGTAAGCTTTATTGTTCTCTTCACGCGCCGGGGCGCCTGCTTCCGTAGAGGACAGATTGGGTATACAAATACGAAAATATCTCTATGTGGGGGGCGACCCAAGACTGGCTTTAGAATAAAGTTCTCCAAATTTCTAACCATCACATTGTGTAAGTTTTGTGGCCGCTCACAAGCTTCTGTAGGTTACGTTAGACGTTCTCTTTAAATACTAATGCAGGTAGTTCGTTTGCTTGTACCATTTGTGGCTATTATCAAGTTGTTCTCTAGGCCGACTTCGTTGCCTTAGGCCGGTATGGTTGTCTGCTCGTAGAAGTCCGGTTCGTCCTCGTCGTTCTTCGGCTCGCTGCCGTCCAACTGAAAACGAAACATAAATTTAATTTGATAGCAAAAAATTAATAAAGATCCTTAATTACCGCTTGCATTTCCTCGGGTTTGTAGAGCGCATTTAGTCGCTGGCGTATGGGCACCATCATAATCAAGAAGAAGGGGAAGGCCAGTGAGAATTTGGAGGACTTCACTGTCCACAGCACCACCAGGCAGAGGACTTGAATGGTTGTGAAGAGGTGGAGTTTCCAGGGCCGCACTCGCTTCACATACGGAGTCGGCGGATAATGCTTGACGGGCATAAAGTACAGACGGATTCTGTAGAGAGAAAAAGCGTTATAAAAATGACAGATGAGTGAATTTTTTGCGCTTACCTTTCGAAGAGCTGAACGCCGCTCATGGAGGCTATGCCCATGTACAAGAAGACGCCGAAAAGCACTGCCATGGGGATGAGGCGCAGCAGGGACGACATGAGCACCGACAGCCCAATTAAAACACAAACGAAGAAGCCGGACAAGCGCTGCTCCTTGACGTCAATTATGCGAGGCGACTCACCAGGTGCATGGGTCCTGCCGAGAAGCACACAAAATAGTAAAAGTTTCTATTACAAAATTCTAAGTACTCCACCCACCTGGACATGATGGTCACGGAGGACACGTGGGTGACAGAGCGCACGGTGGCTGCGCAGTGCCAGGGCATGCCGAAGAGTCCGCAGAACATGTTCAGCAGGCAGAGCAGCACGATGTCCCAATGCAGGCCGGAGCCTTTCTTGAGGCCGCGCTCGGGTTTGTCCACGATCAGTTCAGAGATCTGTGACTCCATGAATATGAGAATGTAGACGAGCAGGGCGGGCACCACACAGGCGAAAGGCACCCAAGTTTCACTGGCATTGAAGCCAATGAACCAGCCACGGTGCACAGGGTCGCTGGGCGACAGGCCCTCGGGCACGCTCAGCTTCTCGGTGTAGACAGCGGGCAGCAGGTAGTCCACGGTGACGAAGATGGCAATCGAAATGGGAACCCCAAAGTCGCCAAGGGCCCGTCGGGCATTGCGGCCCAGGAAGTGCGAGTTGCGGAAGAGCTTCAGGTAATAGGCCACCACGAAGGTGGCCAGGGTGAGGATCGTGCAGAAAAGTGCGGTGTTTGGCTGGTTGATTGGCATCTTCGAGGCCGTCGAGGGAGCCGACGTGATGTTCACATTCGCAGTCATATTCCAGTGGGTGCCGTTCAGGGAATCCTCATCAACGAGCGTTGGCGGCGGCAAATTGTAGTCCGGCAGCAGGGGATTCAATTTGTAGATCGAGACCAGCTTCATCAGCGTCTCCACAATGTAGATAAGCGTGATCAAGGCCGAGAAGATCTCCTGGGTGAAGCGGGTCAGCAGGCGAACGTAGACGCTGCCCTCGAAGGCCGAGACGCACAGGGCTATGACGGCCAGCCAGATGCCCACGTAGACGCGCATGGAGAGGAAGTCGAAGTTGTTCTCCGTGCAGAAGACCATGAGGGCCTCGTCGAAGAGCAGCAGGGGGCCAGTGGTGCCTATGATGACCAGCGGCTGGCAGGAGAGCGAGTGGAAAATCACGCCCACCAGGGAGGCAGAAATCAGAGTCTCGGAAATGCCAATCAGGCTGTTGGTCTTGGCCGAGGCCAGGCCTCCAAAGGTGATGGCCGTGGAGAGGCAGGCAAAGTACATGAAGATGGTGGCCGCCAGGGTTTCTGTGTTGAGGCCGTCAAGGATGTCGCTTTTGTACATGGGAAAGCGCCGCTTGAGGTCGTTGCGCAGGCCGCCCCAGAGCCGGTGGGTCTTTTCCAAAGGACTGGGCTTCTTTTTCTTGCCGTCGTCGTCGTCGTCGCCATCACCACCGCCATCAGGGCCTCCATAGGGCCCGCGAGGTTGCTTCTCGAGTAGAGCTTTCTCCTCGTCCTTGCCGATTTTGATCATCTCGCTGTCGCGCTTCACCTGGAGCGCCTTGATTTTCCGCGTGCGGATCCAATCTTTCTTGGCCTTGAGCTCCTCGAAGGGCAGCAGATCGTGGCGATCCCAGTTGCCCGGCGGCAGCACTATGGAGTCGTCTAGGAACTCATTGATGGCCGACAGCAGGTCCTTGCGATCGTCGGCCCGGTAGGCTATGGCATGGAAGTGTTCGTTGGCCATCAGCGTGGAAATCGAGCGACCCACCTCGTGGTAGTCCAAGTCGAAGTTGCGGGGACCCAACAACACGAACATGAAGCGCACAGGAACCGGCACTTCCGTGATGCTGGGCATCAGCACGCCCTCCGACAGGCGCACGAAGGCAATCGTCGGTTGCTCCAGGAACTCCACGGCGCCCACCTGAAAACACAAACGGATAAACAACTGAGGGATTAGAGATTTTAAGGGCTTTACTTACCAGGACAGTGGTGGCCTCGGCTCCGGCGGGAATCCTCCGCAAAATGGTGTCGTTTTGCAGCTTCTTGAGGTCCTCTTGGGAGGACGAGTATAGATCGTCCTTCATGTCTATCTTGAGGTCGTTGCTGCGCTTGCTGCCGCCGATCTCGCTGGCCGGCATAATGCGGATCTTCTTGTCATCCGTGCCCGACAAATTCTGCGAAAGTCCAGGCAACGATTAGCAAATCTCATTAAAGGACAACTAAGGCTCTGCCATGCAAAGAACAAAGGAGCAACGAACGGAAAACAGGCACAACCAAACAAAACGAGTGTGGGGCTTAAAAAACATTTGAGAACTTGCCAATTGAGTGGAGACAGAATTAGCAGAACAAATTACTATGCGTGTGTGTGGGTGGGTGTGTGGGAATCTAAGAAACTCTACGAGGATGGAGAGGTGAAGGTGGTGGGCTAAAAAGAAGAAACAGCTCGAGTTCTAAACGGTTTGGCGGTTTTGGCTCAACGAATTCAAATCAGTCAAGTCAACGGGGAGGAAAAAAATCACACACACAAAGACAAAATCTCATTTACACCCAAATACGACATCGTCGAGTGCCGGCGATGGTCAATGGCCGCCGATGTGGCAATTGCGGCCACGTTCAGTGTGGCTGCCACCGACTCCGTGGGTGCTGGGGCACTGGAGGTCACACAAATGCTGCGCCGTCCTTTGGCCGCATTGCGTTGGTGGTGGTGCGGCTGCTGCGACGTTGGCCCTTCGTTGCCCATCCAAAGCAACTAGACAGGGTGCCCCGAAAAACCGCAACGGAAAGACAACAAGGCGGGAGAAGTAAAGAAAGAAAAAATTCACAGATTGCACAATAAATGCAGTTTGGTATTTTTAGACAGCGAAAGCGAATTGCAAATTTCAAAAGCATTTCACGTTCATTACCGATTTGGGTATAAGTTGCTGTGGCGCATGTGGTTGGTGGTTAGTCAATGAGAGTGGCGAAGTGGCGAAATGGACGCAAGTTGTGTATGCAAGAAGAGAGCAGAGAATGTTCGATGCCAGAGATTAGGAAATTTTGATTGACGTCGCCGTCCTCGCCGTCGTCGGTAGGCCAATTGGCAAATGAAGACGATGACAGGACACGCAAGAGACACAGACCATGATGCAGATGTGAGAATACCCAAAGGACCCAGCAGGCTCAGCTTACCTGCAGGCTCGTGTAGCTGTTGTACTTGCGCTTGGTGAAGGGCAGCACGCCCTGGTGCTCGTTGACATGCCGATGGCGCAGCAGCAGCGAGCGCATGACCGATGGCTTGTCATTGATGTCAATCAGATCCTCCATCACCATCTGCCCAAAAAAACAAAGTTAGTTGGGTTCATTTTTGTGTTTCTCGGCTGACCTGTTCGACTACACGATAGGCAACTGCCGGCAGGTCCTTTTCGTTCAGGTCCAGCAGCACCACGCCGGTCTCGAGGCAGCGGCGTAAGTTCAGCAGCGAGTGGAAGGACAGCGAGGCCACGTGGGGCTTGCCCCAGCGGTCGGAGCCCTCCTCCACATCCTCCTCGTACTTGATCCAGCGGGCGGTCTCCTTCCACTCGCGGTCCTCGCCCACGCCAATGAGCTCGTCCAATTGCACAAAGATCTGATGGAGAAAAGACCGATTAGGATGACTTGGCAGCGAATTCGCGGATGACTCTCACCTCATGCGGGCTGTGGTCGACCTCTGGCTTTTTGTTCTGCAACGACGATATGGTTATCTGGGGCAATTCACGGAGCTTAATGGACGAGTGGTGGATCTTGTGGCGCCTCAGGGCTCGCGGGTCGTCCGACCGATGCGACCTCAGCTCGTTGAGATCGGCTTCCTACACAAGAAACAAACAAAGTGGCCAATTAAATAATTGATCTGGGGATCAAAGCCCGGCGGATTTGTTAACCTGCGTAGCCGGCGTTTGGCCATTTATCTACAACATTTAACAAAGGTAGCAAATTCCAAGAGATTTGGGGAATAAAGTTAAGCATTTCAAAGGCTCGAGTGCTACTCAAAATCTTACCTCCAATGCGGTGTCCTCCGGCTGCACTGATATCCGCCGCGCGCCGGCCTCGCCATTCTCCTCGAGTCCCTTTTTCGGTTCCACGCTGTCCTGATGTGAGAATTTACGTTGTCTATAATACTGATGGCGGCTGTAAGACCAAAAAGTGAGTATAAATGTCGCTGGCAGGATTCGTTGAGTTCACCTTCTTCGACGTTTGCGTTCGTGGGATTGATCCGTTGGCTGTTCATCATAACTCAAGTTCGGCGGAGTGACGACAATCTTCTTCTTGGCGTCGCCGAATTGAACGTGCTTCTCGTCGGCCGAGTTGTCAGAGTGATCGCCGTGACCAGCTCGCTCTGAGACTAATGGGAAATCCTCGGGTATGTCATCATAGTTCTGGGCATTGGCATTATTCAGGGGCTCCGTTTGGCTCTCGTATTCCGAGTCCTCTTCAATGTTCAGGTCGTTGTTGCGAACTGTAAAGAGCGAGAAATCAAATTAAAGATAATTCCTTATTCATATTGCAGGATTTGCGACTTACTGCTGTTCTTCTTGCGCGATCCAATAGGCTGCGGCTGTTGGCTGTTGTCCTGGAAGGTGGTTACATCGAACTTGTCTTTGCGAGTGTTTGGCCCGGCAAAGACTTTGTCCATTTCCGAATCCAACAGCACTTCGTCGGGATCTTCATTTCCGGACTGCAAAGGAATAAAAAAAGAAACCGCAAATTAAACAATGAGTGACTTGGCGATTTGTCATCTTCCGCAAATACCGAGAATTCCCTTCTCAAAATACTCCAGACCGTTGGAATTTTATTGTGGCTTTTGCGCGGTGGCGGTTTTTGTAATTGCATTCAATCGAACTCAATTGGCAATGTTGCACTGATTGCGGCAATATGGAAATTTAATGACCATTAGAACGATTAATTCCCCAATGCACTTAAAGAACCACAGACTGAGCTCTTCTGAATCTCTGACTGGCGAAGAACTAAACAAAGCTCGCCCATCAACTTAACGGTATTCTCCAGACTGCAATTCGTGGAGTGTCGGAAATTGCGACTGTAAAAATGTCCTGATCGGTGGAGCGGAGTAATTTGTGCTATTATTCTGGGATTGCTGTTATTACCGAAAAACATGCACTTATCGTGCGATTTATCCTTGGCAATTGGTGCGCCGATAACCGATGACGATAAGCGACGAAAACAAAACAAAACAATACCCACAATGTGTTGCCTTTTGCGCGGCGCCACGGCTGTGGGTTCGCTTCTCTTTAGTCCTCTAATTTATAAATAGCATTTTAATAATGCTGAGAGCGCCACACACACACGCCGGTATGTAAATATCGATATGTGTGTGTGGGGAGGGTGGCTACGTTTGATAAGCCAAACCGTAACGTCACGTTACGTTAATTAATCGATAAAGGCTGCACACACCCACAGAGACGGAGAGACAGGCAAATATTTTGTTGGGAAATTTAAGGGTACCAAGTTAATAGATAGGATGCGATAGCAGCGCTTTGACATGCAGCACTAAAAGTCAAGATCATCATTATGAATTTATGGTGGGCGCCCTCCGCGCTTACCTTGGCGGAGGCTTGCCAAAGGCGTCACCAAATTGCCACATGTCAATTGTACTTATCGGGATAATCGATGGGTTTGTCTGTTTGCCTGGCTGTTGGTGTATTTTTTCATCGAGAGTTTGCTGCTTAAACTGATGAATTGTGGGGCGGCACGTGACCAAGTTATGCGAATGCCCACAAATTGCTTCTTGTTAAGTTTCCTGCCCGACTCAAATTGAATTGAATTGAGGAAGCAAAGTTGAGCAGATTCCAGCCTGACTACACTTGGCATCAGTTAAGTTCCTCCTTTGTGCCCTTTATGCTGTTTGCATTATGAGAGGCAATTTCGAGCACACAACCAGCAGCTGGAAAAGTTTCTGAACTTGCGAATCGACTGACTGCGCCACCTGCTCCTAAGCCTCCTGTCAAAGTCAAAACTGACAAGGCTTTTTCCCCAGCGTAACTTTCAATTTCTTCCGCACGAATGGAGGACTTGGAGGAAAAACACACAAATTTCGTGTTGCGCGGAATATTAGAGGACTGTTTGTCTTTGTGGGCGGCAAAAGCGAATGGAAATCGTTTAACTTTGCATTTCACTTTTGACTTTGAGACGGGCGCCGTCCCTGAGTCCTTCCTGGATCGGGACCGCCATTGTTGTTTGTTGCCCTGCGTTACGCATAATTTGCTCTGCTCCAGGCTATCCGCTTTGTTGGCTGGGATTAGCTACGCTTCAGTTCCTCGTTTGGGTTGAGCGGGTGGGTGGGAAAACCTCACAAATTCCACACGTGTCGGGTCAGTTGGCGGACTCGGCAAAGGCGTTAAACTGGATACACGCAATTTTCTGTCCAACTGTCCGACTGCCCCAGCATCGCCCAGCCTCAAGGTCATCAGCTGACATTGCAAATGTACGAGAGTCCTGCCAAGTGCGAATGGATGGGGTTGAGGAAACGTGCGATTCGAGCCTGCGATATCGGTCCTTGTCTATTTAGCAGGTCCTCAGCCTCTGCCTCCTCACATTTTTGTGGCGCGTGGCCGTGTGAATTATGCTCGGAATGGGCGGACACAGCGACGCTTTTAGAGGCCTTTTTACGGTCCTGCAGGGGGCGTCCAGGTGTCCGGCGAGAAGTCCACCTTTAATTTGATTAAGAGTCGGCAAGGAAGCCCTCATGCGTATACAGAATACAGATAAAAGTGTAAAGCACTTTGGTATCTCTCGATTTATGGGTGTGTGTGTTGTTGGGGTCGCGGGGCTGGGTGGCAGTTTCAATTACTTGGCTCTCATCATTCAAAAGTCAAACGAGTCGATCGTAAAATTGAGTTTTTTATGGCAATATTAGCATTTACCTTGGACGCCTCAGATTTCAAAGTGAGTTTTATGGGCCGTCAATTCACACACAGAATCCCCTGGCAACTTTCACTTGGACGCACTTTCCGCTTTCGTAACCGTCGAAAGTTCAATCCATCAAAATTTCATTAGCCATCAATTTGCCTGTTGCACTTCTCGACCACTTCGCACGGTAAAACATAAACTTAACTGGGGTTTGGTGGAACCAAGAACCAGGAAGTTGGGACGACCTCAGGAGGATTCAAGGAAGGAATCGAATCGCCCTCGGCTCCACAGCTGCCAACTGACGCTGGAGAACGTTGGCCAGCAAATGATTTGCCTTCGCCACTGACACTTTGTCTTATGACGGTGGAAACTGCTGCTGCTCCTTTTTGCCACCGTGTGTGTGATTTCCGCGTCGGCGCATTAAAGCCCCCAGGAAGGGGCTCGGGCGGGCGCGTATAACTGTAGCATAGTTCACAGCTGGGCTGGACGGCAGCGACTGGCCGTTGGCTCAGCTGTTCTCAGGGCCGTAGTGGCGGGCATTTTACTATCAGGCCAACTGTGCTGACGTAAATCAAGAATGCAATCCCGCGAAAGCTCTGTTCAAAGCTCCTACGTGGAGGACTTGACGAGAGGAGCTTTAATGCATTGTCCGCCACCAACCCTGCCCATGGTCAAGGCCGTCCAAGGCCAGCCAGGCAGACGTCCCTCGAGAGCTTTGGATAGAAAGCTTTGGTCCAAATGCACTCAGCCGCCCAGGCTAATGGACAAATCGAATCTGCTTTCAATCACTTTGCTTCCCAGCCAGCCATCAATCTATGAGCTTTGAATCTCTGGCATAAATCAGAGCAGCGCCCGGGGCGTGCCGCCGTTCGCAATGCGACTTAATGAACCTCATAAATTGTTGCGTAATTGCGCGGCGGACAGCCGACGGCAGTTACTTTCACTCCGAGAACGAGTGTCAGCGGCTTGATTAGTGAAATTCGTTTTGTACTCAATGCCAGGGCCTCCCCCCAACCTGTTGTCGTAGTAACCTTGACCACGAATATTGATTTCCTGTTTGTCCGCCCAGCCGCCCGCTCGATTGTCTGTCCGGCCGTCTAGATAGTTTCCTGGGTGTCTGAGTGTGTGTGCCAGTTGGCTTTGCTCGTGCGCCTGTTGAGTGCGCGGCTTAGTCGCCTTAAGCTGTCGTCTTTGCCGCCCCCGAGCAGGGCCGCCTTTGCGTATACGTAATGTTGACTTAACGGCATTTGGAGGGGCGGGCGATCGAATTGAATGGCCAAAAGCCAAACTGGTTTTTGGAATTGTGTCACCGGGCGGGCGCACGCATTGCCCTCGGAAATTTACAGCGAAATTCGCAATGACAGCAAATCAACGGCGGGCAATTAATAAACAATCAGAAACAATAACAAGTCTTTGGATTTTGAGTGACCTCCCCCGCGCCCCGCCGTGCCACCTGATTCAAATTTCAGTCTCCCGGTAATTTAAGCCCGACAGCGGCAATTAAGCCATCGCTCATATTATTCTTAGCGGGCGAATTAAAAAGAAATTATTGCCAAATTAATTTGATTTTTTTGCCGCTCCGTCTAGCCATCTGAAAAAATTCTCCGACAGGATTTTGAACTCACCTTTTTCTTGGTGTTGAAGCCGAGGAAGGACAGCTTTCGGACATTGTTTTCACGGCCGCTGGCCGAACTGAAACTCATCCTGGCAAAGTGACGCTGCGCTCCGTGGTGATTGAAGTCGATGTGGAATCAATTTGCCTGCACCAGCGCACTATCATTGATCTCCGATCACTGGGACGACTCTGGGGGGCGCTGCAAGAAACAAAGGAAACCCAGACGCAAATTAATAAACAAAACAAATAAAAAGAAAAAGAAGAACAACAAAACTCGAGGCAATCAAATTGAACGGCGACGCCGCCACTCAATTAAAACCAAGTGGGCATGCCAAAGCCGCCGATGTGACTCGACTTTCTCGCACGCACGTAGGCCAACGAGAAGCACGCGACTCCAGTTGCTGGCTCGTGATCAATTTGCGCCAGTCGCCAGTTTATTTATATTTTTTTGTTTTTACGAATGCCCGATCGATTGGCCCGCACGGCCTGTGTGATCATGGCTGGCCGGTTATGGTCGGTTAATGGAGAAATTCCGCCTCCTCCTCCAACCAGCCGTTGATTCTTAGCTGACGAAAGCACCGCCCAACTTGTGGGGCAATTAACTGCGAATGGCAATTAATATTGCCCGCCCGGCAGGACGTGCGTGTTTAATATTCAAATATCTAAGCACCTTTGAGTGGTCAATCCTTCTGCGCAGGACTCCCTCACACACACACGCAAACGCAGCTAGGATTCAACCGACGAGCACTTTCAACTTGCGAATCCCGACTGAGGACGACAACGAGCCTTTCCTTTCCACAGGCGTTTTCCAGTTTTCGCGGTTCGCGACGGACAAGGCAATGCGAGCCGCTCTCAATGACAAACGGAGCCGATGTGAACCTGTTGCGGCTGCCAATGCGTTGATTTATGTGGCCGCCGTTCGCCAAGAACGTTATGAATATGAAAAATCGTCGGGCCCGCCGCTCGACTCTCGTTCGGCTCGCAGTCGCTGCCGGCGTCGCTGCCGCAGACACGAGTCTCGTGCTTACGAACCGCTGATGCGGTGGCGGTTGGGTGGCTCCTGCCAGCGAAATATTTTCTTTTGTTCAAATTCGCAATGGCGATGCGACCGTTAGTCGGCGCGGTTATGCAAGAAAGTGTGACTAGACTTACTCAAAGCCGTCAAATGCAGGAGCTTAGGATATCAGACGGTTCGGCGAGTGTGTTTGCTTTTGTGGTTTCTGTGTGTCGATAAAATGTGTGTTTGGATAGGGATCACAATTGGGTTTGGGAGGACCTTGAAGTTTCGGCTGTGGCGGTTTTTTTGGGGGAACATTTTTAAATAATAAAAATTGATTTCTCAAGACAATCGCGTGACTGTTGAACCGTCAATTCAATTTGCTTTAAATCAATACCCATTTTCTTGTGTTTTCGGTTGCGTGGGCGCTGGAAAACAAATAAATTTACACATTTTATAGAGCCGATAACAGAAAGACTCATGTTATCAACAAATTAGAGACAACTTAGAATATAAGACGAAAACAAACACGATGCTTCCATCGTTCCCTGGCCATAAAAACAGAAGGTGTTAGGTTTTAAATTTTGAGCAAACAGCCGACAGGAAATTAACGTGGTGATCAATTTTGTGGTAAGTCAATTAGCAACCACCCAATGAACGATCGACCGCCCGCCCCACCCATCCATCGATCGTGCGACGTCGCTGCCTTAGTTTTGATTTAAATTATTGCCCCCCAAATAAAAAACGAACCCAGCTATTTAGTACAGTACAAAGAGCAGGTGACAATAATATATGACATTCTTGGTCTAATAATACCGGCGGTACTCCAAAACACATCCATATTTATACTGTCGATCGGAGTTGGCCGGGAGTTTGATTGATCGCAAGTGCCCGTCAGCAAGGCTTACCGGCCCCTCGGCTCCTCAAAAGATTATATAATCAAGCCCCTCCAGCGCCTTATCAGCTGGGCTGAGCGATCGAGTCTCGTGCTGCCGGCGGGCCAGCCAGTTAGACTGGAATTCGCCTGTGGCCGTGCTAATTGGACAGTCGGATGGATCAGCTGCTGGCCGGCAGACCCCGAAATGATTCACGTGCAGGCACCAAACCGGTTGCCGGTAATTGCAGCAGCTGCAGCGGCAACTGCAACTGACATTGAACTTGGCAAGAGCCGCTCAGCCGGCCAGCGCGAGAGGGTTAAACGGGGCGTGCTTCCTGCCGGGGCAGCCGAATGTGAAAACGACAGTTTAGAGTCACATTTGCTGAATTACCAGCGGCGCGCCGGTAGTCGTTTGATTTGTGGGGCTTGTCAAACTTTAATTCCAAGTCAACACAGCCGAGTGCCAATTAGGCCCATAAAAGCCTCGAAAACCCTCTTGGGTACTTTTGGGTGATATATGGAGGGTTCGACAAGCAGATAGGAGAACGGACAGTTGAGCAGTTGGTGAGAGTGACACTTGAATGGAAAGTTTCTCTGTCAAGGACGTAGGATTAGCGGGTCGATTACGTTTCGAATGTAATTATTTGCGGGGTGGGAGGCGTTTAAAAATCCAAACAAAAGCGAATTAACCACACCGTCGACAGTTTGATGAAAACGTTTTCTCAACGCTCCAGTGGATTTACTACACACTCAATACGATGACTGCTGGCGAGTCCAAAGTCTCACCATGAAAACCAATTCCAAAAGCCGGCCCGTTTTAATTAGGCAACGTCGACCCAGCGCATGCCCTCACGGCCGATTGCCGATCAATGAACTGCAACTTGCCACCCACCCATGTAATTTGAAGGGACCAACAACTTCGATCTGACGGCGGCCGTCGAAAATAACAAAGCTTATTCAGCGACGTTTCGAAAGAACTTCTGGGGCAATGACTGGTATCAGGGGCCGCTCTTTTGATAACGATTAGAATTTCAGACGTAGACTGTTCTCTTTTTATGTTTACATTGCCCATCAATTTTGCATAACTGAAAAAACAGGAGGCTCCCCAGCGCGACAATAAACTTGAGCAGGCTGAGCTTCAGTTTCGCGACGCGTAAGCATAAAATAGTTCACTCAAAATAAATAAAGCCAAGTTGCTTTAAAAATAAACCTTTCTGGAGTTTACAGCTTATCGGCGGGCGGGACTTCCAGGGAAGTCGGAAACACAAACAATGAGCAATGAGCGCGCCCAGAAAAACCCTAAATCATTGAACTAGAATTACTCATGCTCCCTCATGAAAAAGTGGGCTTGGATTCACGTGCGGGGGGCAGGTCCGGAACACCTGGCAGATGGGGGAACCTGACGCAGGTTCTGTGGCCTCGGGCCGCAGCGACTGGTACGAATGTAGGAGAAGAAATTTGCATAGCAGTTAAAGTCGAAACAAGCTGGCCGGGCCAAGAGCAGAAATTAATTTGGTTAGCTTTGAATTGAAATCAGCATGGAATTTCCTGGGGCTCTCCAGAGGCTAAACGGGTTCCAGGCAATCAATCCCAGGCAATCTCCCGCACGATCTTTGATTTAATTGCTCTCTATGGGCCCGCAACCTTCACGGGCATGGCCGCCTCCACGGCGACAAGAAGAAAAGTACTCAAGTTTAAAAAAAAAGAATTTTTCTTGGATTTTCTTGGCACTTGGCAGACAAGAGAAAAACAATTCCCAGTGCTCGTGGGTTCCGTATCAACGTCATACGCAGTCCCGTTCGACAGTCCGTCCGCCCAAAAACAAAAAGTCACTGAAAATAGCAAAAGCGCCAGCAACAGCAACGGGACAGCAGCAGCAGCAACAACAACAGCAAAATTGCACACAAGACAGAAATGAAAATATTTATAATTGACACGTACTTTTTTTTGTGATCTTTTTACCTTTTGCTCGGCTGTTGGGCGCGCTACTCAAGTTGGATCACAAAATTTTCCACTCGCCGAAACTTCATTGATTATCAGAAAACCGACAAAAAATCTGCCTCAAATGGTCGAGGGGCAGATCGCCGACAACAACAACAAAAACACAATTCCGCTAGGCTCGGCGGAAAAAAAGAACCGCGACGATGATAAAAACAACAGGCGATGACGACGAAACGAGCGGCGTATGACACACAGAACAAGAGACCGATGGAACCGACCGACCCCGAGCTGGGGACCACCAAGGGCCAAAGGCGACAGCGACGACACAAAGACTGACGGTAAAAACAACAACAACAATTGTAGCTAACAACAACAACGAACGGTGGATGATTTTGTAGTGTTTTTTCGTTTACTAGTCGATTTTATTTTGTTACTTTTCTTTTTTTGTTCTCTTTACGACTTTCGCGTCTGCGTTGTTCACGCGCGCGGCTTCGCCAAACTTGAACTTGTCCGCGTCCGCGGTTGGCTTTCGTCGCTGCTGAGTGTGTTTGGCGGCGGTGTGTGTTGTGTGTGTTGGCCGCAGCACGTTTCCGAGCGTAATGATTTACTGTGCCAGGCACAGCAGCACAGACGTATGGTGGCCTGCGCGACAAGGTGTGTCCAAATTTCCCAAAGTCCCCTCTCTAAAGTTGCTTAAATTCTCCAGTGCGTGGCCGAAGGCAGGCTTCATTTCGGAGAGCGTTTTACTCGACGAGTTGAAAAACGGCTAAAAAAAAGCTAAAAGCCAACTGAGCGGGTCTGGCCCTTCGGCTCTCTCGAACAGTCGCTCGCACGATGCAGCGCTCCGTCAAGCGTTTTTAATCGAAAAAATAAAATTCGAGCAAAACGCAAACGCGGCGGCTGGCGTCGCTCTGGCGTCCGGCGAGAGAGCAGAGCAGCTGAGAGGCAAGAGGGTTGCTCGATCGAAACGGGGAAGAGTGGAAAGATTTTGGGCGCAAACGAGGGTTGCTCGTTGAGTGAATGGAAAAGTCCTTGGCCACAATGGGCAGATTTTGGCACCTGCTGAAAAGGCGATTAGCACTTGGCGATTATCTATTTTAATTTGACTAAAAATATCCGAGGATTTTCTATTTGCATGCCAATTGACATATGGCAAATTTGATTAAATACTCTAATTGATTGATTCGACGGCTGTGACGGGCGTTTGTCAACGCATTCCAATTAATTCATTATCACCGTCTGTCCGTTCCATGTCGAATTACGATAGCGGCTCGATTCCACAAGATTCCTTAACAAGACTTCTGACAAATTGCAGGCATATTAGAACCACAAATAGTTCTTATGATAAAAGGCCGATAAGACGGCCAACAAGCCGCCAATCGCCAATGTGGGAAACTTTTGAAATTCCGTCGACTAATAATGACGTCAAAGTTTAATCGATTAGGCCCACAAGAGGATTCAACGGATTATTGGAAAAACAAACTGATAAATGGACGCTAATTTTGCGGTTTGCCCGTGAAAAAGTGAAGAACTTTTAGATCTAATTTAAGTCCAATTCCAAGTAAGCCAACTCTGCATTGTGTTATAAATTGTTGGAAAAATTTAAGCCACAAATATCGATTAACATATTTTGCCGAAATCAGCGAAAAAAATTTAAGACACCCCCAAAAGTAGGCAATGAAAATGTGCGATTTCGGTTTTCTCGTGGGCCCCAAAAGATGCCACCCGGCATTGCCGCCTTGCCTTAGGTCAGTTAGGAAAGGCAGCAGCTCAACGCCGAGTGAGTTGACCGGCATTCCACTCATTTGGTGGTGAAAAGCTTGGAAAAGCTTGTCCCAAAAGGGATGGTAGGGAAAGGAAACACAGCTCCTGTTGCTTGCTGGCAACGGCAGCCTGTTGGTTGTTGGGTGGCCGCCTCGCTGGTTTGCTCGTACAATCAAAAGGCAAAAACTTCATTTTATCATTTGATTTACCTTGAGCTGTAAACTTTTACAATGCGCATTTCCCGTCACCAAAAAAAAAAAACAGCAAATTCCTTCAAGCTCACTTTTGTTTAGCCGTCCATCCTACTCGCCGTGCCACATGGATGAATGGGAATGGGTTGACGGTTTGGGGGTTGGCGGTTAGGACGGTTTTGTAAATGTTTTCTTTTGTATTTTGTTTTTTGTTTCGCTTTATGTGTGTGTCCACCAATAACAGACACACGGACACCAGGACACAAACGCCTTTGAAAGATGAGCACAAATGGAAGGGAGGCAAAGCCAGCAAGGAGCCATTGCCACAGCTGCCAGACGCATGCACTTTACCTTTCCTTGCCGCACTATCAAGGAAGGGGGATAGAATAGAGGAATCTAGGGCTTGGCCATTGCACGAGTACTTTTTATGGCACTTGACGCCCTGCCAAGCCATTTAGAGGGTGGCATTGGGTCGGTTATAGGTTTCCCGTCTATCCCCTTTCCAGCAATTTGTTTTTTGTGCTTAGTTGTTTCTTTTGAGAGCTCCCCAGTCGCCGGCCTTAAAGAAAAGGTGTTTGAAAGTCGGCTTGGTAATCGGCCCGCATCGGCTTGTGTTTCGTTTGCTGGCTTTGATAAGAAAGTGCTTTTTAATAGCTGTCGACCTGTCTGAAGACTTAACGCCGGCACTGCACACCCACACATGTGAATATCAGTTAAATTATCGGTGAAACTTTGCTCTGCCGAGTTGGTAGTTCGCTTGGCCCGGGGGCTCTCACCAAAGCTTTGACGGCAAACGGCGAGTCTGGCAGTGAACAAGCTTTTGAGGCTTTTGTGATCGCTGAGGCGGTTCTAAGGTGCTCTGTGCGTGCCCCCACAGCCGTCACTTCGCCAGTTGCCGTCGCCGCTTTTGGCCAACAATATTAGCAGTGACGCCACGCGACAGACCTCAAGTGCCCGGGGAGTTAATAATCGCAAGAAACAACAGCGAATACTTCAGCAAGGTCGACCGTTCGATTAGCCAAACATAAAATACAATTAAAAGTGATATTTGTGTGAATCACTCAAAAGTGCTCAAGTGCCTGGAAAAGTTAACCAAGAAATTCCATACAAAAAAGCCGATAAGATAAGCAATCCGCCCTCCCCCGTGTGTGTGCCCAAGGAATTTGCATAGTGGTGCGATTTTCTTCCTCCCCTCGCCCTGTGAAAAACAAATGTCGTGGCCGCAATCATTTCCCCATCGAACATCTAGTCTGCATATTGAATATCAAGAGCCCTACTCCACTTATCGTGGCTGCCGGTGAATGTGAGTATTTGTGCATAAATACGATTCGCATGCTTACACGCCGAGTCGATAGGCAAGTCGTTTAATTAACTGTGCTCGGCGCTAATTGTTTGAGCGGAGGCAGCCTCGGGGCTCAAACGCAAACATCAACGATGTTACGCATACGTCGTGGGGGCTGCCACCCGAAAGTGAAGGGTTTAAACGGCAGTCGAAATGTGATTAAAACTAAGGTAGGAAATCAAACGAACCAGCGGCAGTTAATTGGGCACTTGGCAAACAGGAAAGCCGACGACAAAGCTGACTCAAGATTCATTATGAAATTTTAAGAATTACTTGCAATTTGGTGTAGGCTAATGGCAGAATGATTATATATCTTCCGAGGCCTTGGCAGAGCAGCGTGAAGTGCCTGGCGGGGTCAGTCAGTCAGTCAACCGCCGCCGGGTGGGCCAGGCCGACTTTGGAATAAATTTATATTGTGTGTTGGCGGTGGGGTTAGCGGGATAGATGTGAACGTGGTTCACACAAAAAAATATTAAAATTTATGATGACAAACTCGCTCGCTGGCAACTTTCAACGCCAGCTGCAAATCTTTGCAAACGTATAACCTACAAAATATGCAGTCAGCCAGATATGCGCTTTATTCAATATGAATACTGCAGATACATCTGTATGTATGTTGCATACACGGCTATGTACGTCGAGCCGTTAGATATATCGGCTTAAATGGCAGCCGGGCATTCGAGCCGGGCCAGCAGCTTGCCGCATTCACACAGCTTTGAGCTTACTTTTTCCATTTCCCTGTGTCATTTTCAAAAAATTGATTTATAGCCAATAGTGCGTGGCGTTGTTTGGGAAGCTGCCACACAAAAACCTATCAAGTATCAGTCGGCCGGGTGTCCTTTCAGCTCCCGATAAGTCGCCCGACAACCGAAAAAAGAAATGAAAAGGCGAAATCGCCAGCCGAATAAAAATTCACAAGTTCGAAAAAAAAAGAAAAGCCATTTGGTGTCACAATGATTTACCAGTGCCCAGCGCCCGGCGCCGTGTGTGTTTAATTAAATAGTCAAGAGCATTCCTTGCCCATCGCCCAGTGCCCATTAAGTTCGATTCAATAAACTTCAGTTCTGTCGAGAGCATACTTTAAATTTGTCAACCAATTTAATCGATTAATATTAAATTGTTTTTTTCCTCCTCTCTACGCCTTGGATATCTGCCCAGATTTGAGTGGGCAGCGGAGAAGGGAGACAGAAAAACAATAATAATAAATTGCACAATTGTTGGAAACGAAAATATGTGCACGAGGCAAGTAAAATGAGCCGTCAATTAAAACATATCAAACGCATACGTAACGATCAAAAAAACAACAAAGGACACATGAGGGGGTTCCCAGTAGTGGGAAACTTCAGCCACAATCGACAGCGCGGCGCAACAACAAGAAGAGTCATAAAAGCCGTTTACAAAAGCAATTGCTCATTTTTGCACATTTTGCGCCATAAAAATTTCTCACTCATGAATAAAGAAAAGAATGACGGACAGATGGACAAGCAGCTTGGCGGTTGGCATGGCGGTTTGCCGCGGCCCAGACAGTTGGCCAGATGGGCGGTTTGCCCATACAGTTATGGTTTTAAACAGCTGCCGGCAATGTGCACAATAATTAAGCGTTGACTTGTTCAATTACCAAAATGCAATTGCTTTCGAGCACGCAACGCGCTTCATTCGAAGCGTCCGTCCTATTGTCCTTCAGCCGTCGCTGGTCGTTCGTCGTCACATCTGACAGGCCGACGGAAAACTTTCTGAATTTGCAGGTGCTAGGCAAAAAGCGCATTATATTCTCCCAGTTATTTTTCCCCTTTGTTGTTGCTGCCCGCGTGGAAGGCGGGGGCATTGTCAATTTGCATTAAAAGAGAAAGAAAAGTGCGGCATGCAAAATTAAGTTCTTCATCAGAAGGCGGCAGGATCCTTTTCCTCGCACTCTCAACACTGTTTGCTCATAAAAGTTCGCCGGTTCGGTGGCGTGTTGTATTAAGACTGTCAGCAGCCGGCAGCGAGTTGCCACTGCCGCCGCGTGTTTTTTAATCACGAAACTTTCGTTGACATGGCCCCCAACTTCCATTCATGGCCTGGCAAAAAAATAAATACTACTAAGCAGCCCGAATGTGTCCAGAAGACGCCGCCATGGCCGCCTGCAGCTGTTGCCAATTCCAATCAAATGATTATGCATGAAACCCCCCCACACAGGGGGCATGCAACACGTGTGTGTGTGTGTGTAAATAAGGGCTCCTTGTAGCGATTAAAGCTCCGTTATTTATGCGCATAATTAGTTCAGTTTCCATATCCTGTCACATCCATTGCCCAGCTCAACAGACGGCCAGCCAGATTCGTGTGTGTTGCTCGGTCGGTGTGCGTCCATTATGGGATCTCAAGGATTTGCCTGCATTCAAACGGTTGCATTATGGCAAATAATTCAGGGGGCCGTGGACATAATGGCTCAATGCTGGTGGCTCTTTGGCTGAACGGACGGCTGGCTGTTTGGCTTATTAAATAAAAGTAACAAGTTGCCGGCTAGTAAAAGTTTCGCACAAGCATACAAGCACGCCGGGAAATTGGTTCATTATATGGAAAGCATAGTAGCAAAATAAAACTTTCCCGGGAAAACTCACAAAGGGACCACGTAGCAAGTGAAAAGGGCCAATGTGCTAGAATACAGCGAGGGCGAGCAAATGCAATCCCAGAAAGGGAGCGCGAGACCAGCCTCCCCTCAGGGGAGATTTGTTTCAACACGGATATGTTGGCCCGGCAAATAAACAGAGGATGCTTGGGTTACAACTGTAAATTAGGCGATGCGAAAAAAACACACGTTTTTTCATCCATTCCCATTTAACGAGTTTAGTGTCGGGTTCCAAATACATGCTCGATTTATAAAATGACACCGTATCCATGACACAGCGCCGCTGCAAAGCGACAAAGGCAGGCACTGGAAAAGGACTAGTGGCTGTAAACAGCAACAGACTGCACAACCAAATGCACACATGACGGCGCACAGGATAAAGGTTTATACATCCAATTGGGTTCACAACTTAAATTAGCTTGTAATCACAAAATGGAAGCCACTTACCAGACAACAAGTCAAGTGTTGTTAACGTCGAAAGCCGCAGGTATTTAGGATAATGCAACAATTACTTTATGATCCTGATCTTGAAAGGATGTAGTGCCTTTTTCATAACACTGAGAATAACCACAAATACAAAAATATAAAAAAATAGCTATCGCACGATGCGACGGAAGCATTTTGCATCGGAGAAGAAAAGGGGATATGTTTTCAATTTCAGTGTCATGAGGAACGCGCAGGAGATTACTAAGTTCCATTTAAGGCCTTTACAGTTCGTTAACTTCACCATAATTAAAATTAAACTTATTGCCCACAAAAACGCGGCCCGATAGACTGACGCTCACTGACGATTGCTGCTCGATAACAATCGATACAGCAATTAACTAAGCTTATATTAAATTGTTTGAGGCATTTCAAAATGGGATTAATATTAAGATTATTGTTCTTACATATATTCTACTTGAAACTCCGTCCTTTTATTTAAATTACGAATATTTCGATTTGGATTGTTGAGAGCTGGCAGCCCTACTAATGATCGAGTTTAATATCGATCAAGTTCCGACCCTGGAATTAACAATTAGTTGGCAAAATGGCGGGACAGTCGCGAAAATTTTATAAAGTTTGTAAAATACTATTAAAAATGCGTAAACATAAAACATTAATTGATATTTAATGTGGTCGTTGAACGAACAACTTGTGTTCGTGATGTGATGGTACGTGTAAACGGGCTGGCACTGTGTTGAGAGTTAAAAAAAAGGCAAAATACAGACAAGAATGGTAAGGCAAGTGCAGTGTGGAAACCGTTGCTTAGCAAAAGCATCAACAGAGGCGCCGGCGTCGTCCCCAGCGCAGCTTCCGTTTGTTGTGCGAATTGTGGGTGTGTAAATTTTGTTATATGGTAAATGCGCCATAAAGCTAAGACTCCCACTGGCGGTTCCTCGTATTTGCGTAAATGTAATTCAGCGCCGGCGAGTGTGCCTCTCAAATAAAATTTAATAAAAAACGTGCATCTCGGCTTAATGCGAGCAGCTCTGTGCAATGGCTGGCAAATCATATGATACCTGCTAGAGACGCACTGGAAATGGTGCTAACCGCAGCAGATACGTTCTCAGCATATCAATATGCGCGCCAGCGGCTAATATGATAACCATAACCCACTCACTCATTCGTTTTCGACTAATTTACAGCCACCCGCCGCCCCCAGACCACACGCGTCGGTCGAACAGGGCCAAGAAACTTGCAGCGTCAGTCGGCAGCGAATAAAAGTTGAGATTGAGAGTTGATTTCATCGGTTGCATTGTGGAGCTCGAGGAGCCGTACTCAATGGGCAAGTGTGTGTCCCGGCAACCACCAGGCTCCGCACACCATCAATCTGTGTTGACAATAGCCCTCTCCGAGGAGGATTTGGCCCAGGCGCGAAATATATGGCAACAGCTGACATCGAGTAATGAATATATAGCACCGGCCGGACCCCCCCACTATGCAGAGAAGCCGCTCTGCTGTTATATAAGCAGCCACGACAGCTTTGTAGGTCATCATATTAACGGTGCTTGCGTGGACAGCGTTTTCCAGGACCTCTTGCTGCAGCAGCTGGCCCAGGTCATTGGCCACACAGCCTGCCGAAAGCCCTGCAACCCTGACTGCACGGTGAGTTGATTAAATTGAAGCCGATCCTTTGAACAGCAACCTTAGGCCTTTGGCGATTTAGCCTTGCTCCCCACCATAAATGCCCTTGTTTCCGATTTGAGCGGTAGATGGCGGCAGTGTGCGCCGCCCGGGAAAAGCCACCCTCACTGGCGATTTGTTTTTGTCGGTGTGCGCATGTTTTTGGTCTCCGGTCGAGCTGAACCGAAGCCAAGCCGACGGTACACTCATTTGGTCAACTAGAATTTTCAGCAACGCATACAATTTTCCGTGTGCTGCAGTTTCACAAGTGAAAATATAAATCTGCTAAGAAAATCCGCAAATAAGAAAAGAAAAACAGCCACAAAAAATCTAGTGAAATCTCAGATACTTTGAAAAGAATCCTTCTCCTTTCATCAAGTGCAAGTGGTGAAATCAAGGCATAAAAATAGCTGAGCAATCGTTTTCCTCCCAAGAAGACAGCAGGCAGAAAATTTTCAAGGACTCCAAAGACTTTTGTGGACACCGTGTGCCGTGTACTGTAGGCGGTGGGCGTGCGTGTGGCCCCCTCGTGTGTGTGTATTAGTGAGACTGCCTCAAGTGCAATTATAAATGGCGTAATTTCCAGGCGCCACTTAAAACGAAAATCCAAAAAGAGCCCACATAGATTTCTGCCTACGACAAAAGAAAAACGGGCACTGGTGAAAATTCAATACCGTGTGGATCCCCGGACAGACACAGAGGCTCGCCAGTGCAGCGAGTGCCTCTGTACAAAATGGATGAATGCGACAACCTCGTCGTCCCACTAGCACCACACGAGGCATCGCAGTTAGCAAAGAACGAGACCACAGCAGCCGCCCCCACCCTCGCCCCGCTCAATGATAACGCTGAGGCGCCATTAGAGCAACTGTACTTTCACGAGGACGCAGCCGAGGACGCAGAAGTCGAGGCTGTCATAAGCATGGTAAAGTTGGGCTCCATCGGATCTCTGCCGGGAGTCGCCTTTATGTTTTGTGACGTCTCTTATCCGAAATGCAAATTTGCATGACTCATCGTAGTTAGAAATGCACCCCCACCCATTGCAACCGCAATCTATTGTTCTTCCATCTTATTGTGGTTGGCGTCTGTTGACCCACTTAACTTTGAAAGCTTGCAGACAAAGCGGCGTTAAATGTTATCCATTTCGTCCTGTGTTTTTAGGGTCAGGCGGAGAGCAAGAAGCACGCCAAGGCGGCCAAGCAGAATGCCAACAATGGGGAGCAGCCACACACCAAAGGCACCGCCATGTCCTTTGGCTTCCGCAAAAAGCTCAATTCCACGCCAAAAAAGTTTAAGAAACTCCTCGAGGGCGGCGCCAAGACAGACACACAAATCAAAGACGACAATGGTAATGCCGGTGAGTAGCCAGTAATTAGCCGGCAAATTGCTTAGCCCCTTTAAATTGATTCCTTGCTGTGCTCATAGCCGCGACTACCACGCCCGTTCACTTCGAGAAAGTGGGCGCCAATGCCGCCGGGAAGACAGGCGCGGCCGGCAAACGGTTTGGCTATCGCGGCGGCAGCGCCCAGCAACCGCGCCCAGCCTCGACTGGCCTGGCCAACTTCGAGGCGGCGACGGCGACGGCGGCGGACAACGCCAATGGGAATGCAGCGGACATTGGCCCTGCCAATAATTCCACTGGCGTGCTCGTGAGCAACCGTAAGTGGAAAATTGAACTTTAAACTTTCCGAAGGGGCGCCCGGTGGGGTGACCGATTGATTTCTTTTATTGCAGTGAAGCGGCGCTCGAAGAGCGCCCATGCCGGCCGGCCGCAGGGCGGCAATCAGCGCGATGGAGAGCCAAAAATAACCCAGCCAAAGACACTCACATTCAATCTGAATCAGAACACCACCATTGAGTACCAGCGGCGGCAGTTCTTCGGCGAGATTGCAGACGATGCGTGCCCAACTCGCGGACGAGTCCACCAGCAGCCGACGGCGCGTTACAATTACAATAATCTGGCCAGCATGCATGCCAATGTTATGTAAGTAATTCCCTCCCCGGAAGACGGTTACAATTTTATCGCGTGTGTTTTCCAGTGTTCGTCCGACGCCGCGGCCCACTCCGGCCAGCTTTGCCAAGTTCACGTTGCAGACAGTGAGCTTGCCTCGGCCGGAGTACCCGGTGGCCATTAGCCTGAGTGCCACCACCCCGACCACGCCCAGCAGCAGCGTGCAGTCACCCGTGCCGGCCCACTCGACCGGGGCGCGTGCGAAGGACAATTCGACGTCGGCCTTAGCGAGGCCGCATCCTCTCACCTCGGTCCACGTGCAGCCGACCAGCCTGCGGCACTTGGACCAGAAGAGCGTCAAGCAGTTGACCAACAGCTCCACGCGGCGCGGCTTCTCCGGCAGCCGCGAGATCAGCGCGGACTCCGGCATAGCCAGCATGGACATGGCCCTGGACAGCTCGGGTTCGGGCAGTGGAGGCTCGATGAAACGGCGCACCACCGCCTCGCCCAAGCGGAGCCGCAGTCGCCCGCGCAACCTGCAGATGGTGATGAGCGGCCGGCACACTTTCGAGGTGCGCGACATAGACGACCCGCCGTCGAGTGAGTCCAGCTCATTTGTGGAGTCCTTGGCTCTGCCCAAGTTGCCCAATCAGTCGGCCCCGCTGCCGCTGGTTGGTCTCGTGCGCTCAAACACAGTGCTCAGCCGGGAGGGCTACGAACGGCGGCAGGAGGCTGAGAACAAACCAGGACCTGCCCCGCTTCAGCGGAATGGCTCCGAGGAGAGCGAAGGAGTTGATGAGGAGAAGTTGTACTTGGACTCGTCCACCTCTGAGAAGAGTGCCAACAAACAGACCACTTCGCCGGGCAGCTCGACGTTGTCTTCGTGGTGCCAGGCGGGCGAGTCTCTGGCCGCCAAGGACTGCAGCAGCATGAGCATCACTAGCAGCGACGACAGCCACAAGGACCGCCAACAGCAGCAGCAGCAGCCACCCAACGACGACATGTCCTTGGGCCTGGAAGACCTCAGTCAACTCAACTCCGAAGTGCAGTTCAGCACGATTTGTGAGTAAACCAAACTGAGATAACGATTTTTCCCTAATAGTTTACTTTTCACAGCTTCTTTTACCGAAGCGGCCGGGCCAATGGCACAGAAAGGTGGCCAAGAGCCGCTGCAAATGCATATTGTGGATAACCGGGAGGCGGCGGCTTTGGAGCGCCCTCGGTCCTTCAACAATGCTTTGAACGAGTCCAAGTTCGCCGAGCTGGCTTTGGCCAGCAGCAACTATTTGCTGGAGGACGAGACCTCGCCAACCGACAGCCTGGTCAGCAGCAGCATCGAGTCCGAGGAGGCAGGAGCGGGCAAGCTCAAGAAGCACAAACACAATGCCGAGCTGCAGGAAAAGGACATCGATGAAATCTCGCCAGAGCTGGAGGCGGGCAGCCCAATATCCCCCGGGACCCCCACTCATGCCTCCCACTCGCTGTCCCTGGGCTCGGACTGTGGCAACCTAATCGACGACGAGATTGCCGACCAGCCGGCGCTGCTGTTCAACAGCGAAGCCCAAGACCTTGCCGGGGAAACCAGTCTGGCCCAAAAGACCGACACCCCCACGCTGATGGAGTCGCTCAATCCCAGCGGCTCGCTCCGCTCCCTCAAGGGCCAGTCGAAGGCCCGCACGGCCCTGCAACAGGCCATCGAGTTGAGCCTGAGGACCCCGGCCGCCGTGCGCAAAGCCCTGCTGGATCGGGCCGAGTCCTTGGACACCCTCTCGCCCTGCGAGTCTATTTGCTCAGATGACCTTATGATGGACTTCGACATGAACAGCAGCATCGACTCCATTGACCGTGCCAACTCCGCGCGCAGTCGCAGTGGCTCCGATCTGCACAAGCTGGACGACGACCACTTGGAGCACACGGAGCTCTTCTCCGAGCTCGAGCGCAAAGGCAGCGACGTCATGAAGGAGCTCAACAGCCTGCTGCGTGTCCAGCGTCAGCCGCGCCAAGATCCCCGGCAGCGAATCAGGTGAGTCGCCAAACGATTCGGGGTCAGCCTGGGCATTTTGCCAACGCTCCGCCTGTCTGCCTGCATTTGTCCATTCCCTTTGATTCGAATTTACGTCGACTCGTCGGCTGGCACGCTGCCAATTACTCCGCTCTAATGGACGTGTTGCAACATCTTCTCTGATGCCACTTGTAATCAAAGCACTTGGGCATTTCTAATCCAGTGCCGCGCACATGGCTGGGGCACGCCTCGTTTCCGATGATTGCAATTGCGATGGAGGCAAATTGAAATTAGAGAGACCAAAACGAGCCCCGAAAATTCGACCACGGCCTGGCCGAAAGGTTACCGGTGTCGCCGTCCATGGGAATGGTAACGGGCCGTCCACTCCAGCTACTTGCGGCTCCAGTCACCGTCGCATTCTAGTGCCTTCACAACGGCACTTGGCATTTTCCAGCTCTCCAGCAGCGTCGGGGGCCAGGCCAAGTCGTGGCTGCCTTGGTTGAGATAACATTTTGACTTGGGCGATTGACGGGGACGGCGGGGAAAGCCGGGACTGCGGCCGGTGAGTGCCGCATTCTTTTGTCATGGCAACAACTTTTTGTTGTCGATGGCAAAGTTGTTTCTTGCTCTCTTACCAAACCTAAATTAACAAAGTGGGCAAAAACAAACGGCGGCCAGGACCAGCGGCCGTGGCAAGCACTGGCAATGTTGCCATGGTGGCCGGAGTGTTGTGGCAAGGAAAAATCAATTGTCTGCGGCATGTGAACCTGTTCCCAGGTGGCAGCCACGACCGCCGCCGTTGCAGTCGCCATAAATTTCCACAAAATAAATGACCGCTTCTAACGGTGGTTGGCAACAAAATCTGATAGCTCCCCGGGTTTCCCATGCAAATGTGAATGCGCCCACACAGAAAGCCAGCCAACCACTCACCGTCGAGAGTCGCCTTGTCGACAGCGGCGGTTAACCTTGAGGCAGTCAACTCTCGTGAGTCATGAGAAGCTGCCGGTCCCTTGGACCGCTCCGAGTCTTATGAGGGGAGTTGGCTGGCCTGTCACAACTCAATTTACCACCACAAAATGCATAAACAAACTTTGTTAGTCGATCAGGAGAGCTTTCTTTTCTAACGGCACTGGAGCCACAGCAGCCGCAGAGCCACTCTCAATTCTACCCAAAGCAGAACGAAGTGGAAATGGAACTTTGGTAAGACCAAGGTGGCTCGGCAGTGGTTCGTTTCCACTTTGTTGCGGCGCGCGAGTGCAAGTTTGGCTTGAACTTCAGTATTAAACGAGATCTCAAAGCGAGTGGTTCGCTGTCCTCCGTTCGCTTGCTCCGCCGGTTCGCTGTGCTCACCACAAAATCCAATCAAAAGTTTTCGTAAGCCCAATCAAATTGTATTGTGTGCAATACCGCAAAGATCTTGCGAAGATCCAAGTGACCAATTGACCAACTGACCAGCTGTGTGTTCCGAGCAGTTTTTGTAGCTAAATTCAAAGTATATTTGTCCGCGTCTGTCCAACTGCGCATACGCAATAATTTAAGTGTAGCGTAGCAAAGCCCCCGACACTCTGGCCCACGGCGACACGCACTGTTGCCTTTACCATGCCGGTTTGTCGGTGAGGCCGACGGAGCAGCCGCAGGCCCACAAGTGTCAATGCTTTTCAGAGATCCATTCAAACTCGTTTCGGTGCGGAGGCAAGCCAACCAAAAAATGTGAGTAATGTCGAGACACACGAATACCCCAAATGCTAAATAATCACAGGAAAATGCGTAAAATGTTAATCGCCCTCACCGGCCACTGGCTTTGTTGGCCCGGCCTGGGAAGTGGGTGCTGATTTCCGTTTTGCTACTTAAGCAGCCAACGCCGGCAACAATAAACTGGCCCCCGACCCCCTGCCCTTTTGCGTAATGCGATATGCAGCTAAATCCGAGACTGGCAAAGACAAAGAAACGAGAGGCCGCAGGGGCGGAAAGTGTGTCACATGCAAATGCAGGGAGGCCGCCAACAATAGACCTGAAAATTTGTTACCACTCGGATTCTTTTCGACGGAACCTGATAGCCTAAATGTAGCAACCAGCGGCTGCCACAATTAAGCCCGACTTAGTCAGTGCAATCGAGGGCTCACTGCCGACTGGACCGTGGACCCTCGAGGGTCCTTAACTGTGCGTGTGTGTTCGCTGCATTATTCATCGGAATTGTGGCTGCAATTGAGTGCAAATCTAAGCTGAAAATCTCTACCTACAGATCAAGCCCAAGCTGACAGACAGACAGACCGACAGACGGACAGACAGTCTCGGTGCGATGCCCGGGAGATTTACCTTGATGAGCGTCTTGCCCTCCGCCCGGGAATGGGAATTTCGCTCGACTTGTGTGCGCGGCGAGTGTGCGTGTGTGTTGTTTTTTTATGGTCGCCACAAAACGATCAACAGCGAGGGGCGCCTAATGAACGTGGCGGAGGCTGGGAGCCGAGCGGATTGCGTTGATCCCGCTCAGTGGATGGGTGTGCGCTGATTCGTTGGCCAACTTCCTGGCCACGTTTGTGCGGCAGATTGCAAAACGTTTAATGACAAATTGTGACGTCCGTTGGCTCTTTTCCTTAAACAAATTGATAATTACCGTTAGTCAACAGTTAGTTTTCTTGATTTCTGGTTTCTCTGTCTGTCTGTCGTCTGCCTCAAGTTACAAACGAGACTCAGCAGTTGCAGTTGCAAGAATATTAAAGTTGACTAGGCATTGCGGCTTTTTCAATTGTCCCAAGGAGTCCCCACCGAAGACCCTCAATCGGATTGCCTCTGCCATTTTCAAAATTGCTGCTACGGTAAATAAGTGCCAACGTCTCGTTATTGGCAATAAAAAAAAAGTTGATTGCTCGCTGACATTAAAGTTGTCTGAGGAGGTTAAGAATTCGGCTCCACTCAAAGACTTTGAAAGGTAATAACGCCAATCAAACTTTGTAATTCATCTCCGATTCCTTAGGTTGGTGAGCGTCTTCCTTTCTCTTGGAGTTCTTGAAATACAGTAAGCCACTTCCTAAAACTCTTCCTATTTCTTCTATGCATAAATTTGTGCATGTTTCGAGTCGGACGTGTTTGCATTTAAAGTGCCCAAGTCTTCCGCATGCCCGCAATGCGCATTTTGTTCCCCAATTCCCACACACACAGAAATTCAGTGCTGCTCGGGTTCAAAGGCCCTTGACAATTTACAGGAACAATTTGGCATATTTTCTGATATCAGGAACTCATCAGCAATGCACTGGAGGAGCCTTTGTGTTTCTTCTGTCCAATTTTTAGGTCTCCTAATTTAAGTTCAAAACAGAAGCGTTATGATTCCCGGCCTCTTCCCTTAAAAATGCTGTGATGATAAATTCTTTAGTCTGGAATTCACTTCTGATTTATTGTCTGAAAAGCCTTGCCCATTTTTCTGGCTCACCTGGAATCCATTAACTTTCTTAAGTAAAGAAATTCTGGGCCTCCAATTCAGTTTTCAAATTATTCTTATCTGAGTTCTCGGGAGTAATTTGACCCGCAGTTTTCTTGATGATTCTGAGATTCGTTTTGGCGATTCTCTCATTGGCCGAAATTACGTTTTTGGCCCACTTTTTTGGCACTTTTTGTTTGAGGGGAGCCCTCGAGATTTGTTGGCGGTTTTTTGTACTTGAACTCGACTAATTAAATTTCCTTTTCTTTGCGCTTTGTGAAAGTCAAATCGTAAATCATTTTACCGACTCGCCGGCTCTTTCTTTCCGTCCGTCCGTCCTTTTGTTTTGCATAAGTTCGTGTCAATTCGCCGTGAACCCGTGAACTTTAGGCTTATTTTCATTGCCCCGGAATCCCGAATTCCATCAATTAATTGAATGCCTAACCGCAGGCGAGCCGCTCAGTTAACCTGGTCGCTCGCCCGCCCGGCAATGAATGTTACCTGGAGGGTAACTATTGACCGACCGCCCGGCGCTGGCTATTTATTTGTGTATTAACAATTTTCCACGGTTTGTATAATTTATGCCGTGAAATGTTGAACAGCTCGCATGGCCTGCCCGGCGGGGGGCTCGGCTGCTGCAGGCACGCAACAGTTGACTTTCACTCGGATGGGTTGGCTGGTGGGCTAATGGGAGGCGCTGAGTCGGGGCTCCCAGCCTTCACAGGTGTTCATTCGCTAGGGTGATTTTCATTTTCCACTTTTTAATTGCCTGGTGACAGCAGCCATCGTCGCAGGAACCGTCCATCTTGGGTTGGCCAAATGGGACTTGATTATTTTATTAGTTAATTCGCCAGCCCACTAAATTCTCGCGGGGTCTCTTCAGTCTACACAGTGGAGAGTTGCGCTCAGCTGTTTGGGTAGCAACGCTCGCCCTGCGCATGTCAGGATTGTGTCATAGTCGTCAGTCGGTGGCGGTGGCAGGCGCTGGCAGCATCGTCACTGTGGCAATAACAAGCCAAAGCCACGGCCAGTTTTGAAGTTCGATTTACCGCAGCCAACCCCAAATCCGTAGTGTCATGCTGGAAAATTGAGGCAATGCAAGAGCCCGACGCAGCCATTTGCCGGCTTAATTGCTGCCCCATGACGACAGCAGCAGCAACAGCCGCGCCCCCGTCGCCCATTTGCGTGCGCCGGGTACGCACGGACCTGAAGACCTCGGAGAACGTCTTCCTGGTCAGCCAGTCGGCGCGACCCCGCGCCCAGCGAACCCGCACCACCTCCCCCATAGCCATCAAGCAGCCTGCCCCAAATTACCAGCATTACACGCTGAGGCGGCCGGGGGAATTCATGTCTTCAAGTGCCCCACCAACCACATATCTGAGGTGGAGAGGCGCTGGTCGTGGCGTTGGGATAGCTTTGTAATCTTTGATGTGTTTTTCTTGCAGCGCCCATTTGCCGGCCCGAGCGAACCGCCTGCTGAACCGGTCGCGGCTGCAGGACCAGCAGCAGTTGCCTGGCGCCGGTAACGATTCGGACAACAGCCTGCGCTCCACCCACAGCGGAGCTGCACGCAAACGCAGCACGGCGAATTCGCGGGCCTCGACGGCCTCCTCGACGTCCAGTTTGCAGCGCCGCCAGCCAGCGCCCTCGGTCAGCCACCACCAGCGGGAGCTGCACAGCTCGTCGGACGATCTCATGTTGTATGACAAATCCTTCAGGAATGCGATGATCCAGGATGTGCTGCAGTTCAAGAAGCAACTGCTGCGTCTACGCCGCATCCTGCAAGAGGTGAGTTGAGACTCCAATTTGATTCGGTTGTCCTTGGCAAAGCAGCCCACCTTTCGTTTTCGTTTTCAATTTCATTCAGCAAGGTCGGTAGTCAATTTATTTTTGTTTTCTTTCGCAGACGGAGACCCTGAACCCTTTCGATCACGACAACTTGCAATTGTTCGCCGCCTGTGGCCTGGACGGCAAGCAGCTGGACGACATCGACCTGGCCAGCCTGACGTCATCGACTACGGAGGATCCGTTGCTGGAACTATCGGATCTGCGTAGACAGGTGGTTTACCTTCAGGTATTTGCACGTTTCATTCGCCTTTCGTTTGCCTGTGGGCGGCCCACACAACCCAAAGACTCGCGTCTGCTCTGACCAACCTCCTCCGAAGCGAAGGCCCCCGTTAAGTTCCATGTATTCTATCGATTTTCGTTTCCTTGCTGTTGCTTGCTGTAAATCCTTGTAAACAGAGCATGTAATCTAGATTCTTTGCTTTTCCTTTTCAACTCGTCTTATTCTCCTTACCACAACCACACACACACAGCCACCCGCCCGGCTATTCAGCCTCATTTGGGTGAACAAAGAAAACCATTTGACCAACAGCGCACAGAAGATTGAGGGCATCGGTGAGCCGAGCTTCACCGAAAAATTGATGACAATTTAAGACTACAGTCTTGGCAACTTTCGGAGTAATAAAAGGACTCCAAGCCTAACCTATTCCTTAACAGACGATTGTAAATTTAAATAGCATTCATGGCCGATCTCCTGACTCCTCTCACGAAGCGCACACACCGCACACGAACCACTGCTGCCGGTCCATTCAGCCGGCAGCCTTGGTGGCCACACACCTCCAGTCTGTTAGTTGCTAGTCTCGTTGTATTGTTGTGTTTTCTTTCCTAGCCAAACTTATGTATTTACACTCTGGCTTAGTTTTTGATTTAGTTGCTCTTTCGTGGCGATAGACTGACAGAGTTTTTGTTTGTTTTGTGCTGTTCAGGGTCAAGTCGACGATCGTGATCGCACCATACGCCTACAGCGGGACCTCATCGAGCAGCTGGAGGCGGAGAAGCGGCAGGCGAGCGCGGCCAGCGGCAGTGGAATCTCAACGACCGGCAAGGGCAAGGAGTGCATCAGCATGGCCACCCAAACGGAGCGTGTGAGTAGTCAAATTTTGAGCCAGTCTCTGGAGATTTGTGTGAGCACTTTGACTAACCGAATCGATTCACTTTCACAGACACGGCCACTTGCAATTGGGGCGGAGGGTTTGTCCAGGTAGGCGAACAAAATCCAAGCCGAGTGGGCAGCTGTTCATTTGTTGCTAACCGTTAACCATTTACCGCATTAACAAAACTAATACAAAACTCCGTTTGCGGGGCTTTCACGGGCCGCTGCTGCTTTTCGGCATGCAAATCAGCCGACAATTGGGCCTGACGCTAATGGCTGCAAATTGTAATTGGACCGGCCTAATTAGGGTTCGATGCAGTAGCAGCCGCGGCCGCGCGGCAGCTCCGTCTCGTTTCGGTTTTGGTTTCTATGCAAATTTTGTTGGGGCCGCGAAAGCATTTTGATTGGAAGACAATGGGGCTTGCGGCAGCTTGTTTAACGGCCTGTAAAAAACTCTGAACTCTGACTGATGATTTTCCACTTTCCCTCCACACGCTGCGAATTTCGGAACACTTAACACACAAACACTCTTAACCTCCTCCACAGGCTGCAGCTGGGGGATCAACAGGTACTTTATTGTGATTTAGTGTTAGCGATCGTGCTCTTGTGTGCGATAAACCTCATCTGTTTTCTACACATAAGCTATAATTGTATGGATAACTGCAACTCCTGTATATAGAAAGAAAGACATCCTAGTCAATTGCATTTAGAGTCCTTAAGTAGTTAAGTAGTCGATAAAGAAAACTAACACACATTTGTGAACTATTTTAATTGCATGCGGCAATTAAATAGAATCCCCAGGTAAAGTTCTTAGCCAGCCAACCCGCCTTCCTCCCATCCACCCAGTTATCCCCAACCAAAAATCCCCCCCACTAATCTTCTGTTTCGTTTCTCCTTGGCAGAAGTAAGCCCGAGTACACCAGCTACACCACCCACTTTCCCATGCTCCACTGCAATGACTCCACCGTATCGGCCACCACCATCATCCGCCACCAGCAGCAACACCAGCCGGCCGGCCAGCAGCGTCCAGCGCTGAACCAAACACGCCGTCACACGATTATCTCCACCACGCTCACCAATTACAACCAGCAGTTGGCCGCGGCTGCCTACCCGGTGGTGGCGGCTGCCGCCAGGCGTCGGGCTTCCATAGGCTGGGAGGCCGGGCCAGAGAATGGGACACTGTCAGCCGCGGCAGGGCCACCTGCCTGCGCGTACAAGCCCGTGCGAATCACGCTCATCGGCGAGCCTCTGCCCGCCAACGGCAGCCCCTCCCGCATCCTCCAGAACGGCTGCCAGCCGGGCGCGAACGGGCCGAAGTCTTCGAATTATCAGCCGTTGTACAACAGCAGCAAACTGACAAACCCAACCGTAACTATAGTCTGATTTAGCAACCACACAACAGAGCAGAGAATATCCAGAAATACGCACAGCAGACGTCGCTTGTAATCAAGGCAACTTCCAGTCTTTCTCGGGAACTTCAGGTGTTAATGGCTTGATTTTCCCCGTCGGTTGGCTCAATAATTTCCACAGCTGCTTAGCAGCGCCTACCAAGCGCAGGCAGTGTAATTAAGAATTATCTGTATTTTATAATTAACCGCACCGATTTGGCGGGTCTTTTGAGAAACTTGTATCACCTACGATCGCTTGTCGTGTTATTTAATTTTTAATTTCGTGCAATTTGTATGATAATTCTTAGCCCAGTTTATTAGATGTAAATTAGTCCAAGCCTAATATCCATTATTTATATGTACCAGGGAAATCCATATTTCCCCTCTAAAGGAAACACAATGCTTATAAAAAGTATATATACCTTAACATATATCTATTATTATCTGTAGATCGCAATTATGCCTATAACTTATACTCATTGTGTGTGTGCGATGCAAACAATTGTCAAAGCATTCGTAAGCTCAATAAAGAGTTCTCTAGAAATACGGAAGCATCTATAAATTTCCCAAAATGCTCTTTTTCACAAATTAGCATCTGTCCTGAGATGGGAGCAGTCGCCGCGAAGATCTATCATAGCTGGATTATTGGCCAATTTGTGGAAGTCTTTCTTGTCCTGTCAGAGAACTCTGGGCAGTGAAGGGATATTCGGAAACTTGATTAAGGACTTCATAGCAGAGCTTCACTTTCATGGGTATTCTACCTGGGATTCTACAGGTTCTATTGGTTTAAGCTGAGGTTGAATAGTTTTTGGACGCTTAGAATTTTATGACTGAGAATGCTGATAAGAGCACTCAAACTTAAAGCAGTTCTTTGGTGCCTAGAGAAGGGCTCAAAGGTTTGTTCTTATCTTCCCTAATCCCTGATATTTTTAATTTCATTAAATAATCGGTTGACGCCCACTTCCGAGAAGAGGATTGCTTTGTCTTGAATCATTTGGCTGGCAGTTTGCCCAAAACAAGCGACCCCAAGCCTGGCTTACACCCGCCTAGAGTGGCACTCATCAGTGGAGTAGACGATAACCTGGCTCAGTTGATGGTGCGTCAAACCGGCTCGTCGGCCAAGAGACGAACTCAGAGAGCGACTTGGAGAGAACGGACGGGGGTCTTATCGCGGCTTTGTAGCTAATGCGCGTTTTGGCGAGTGCCAGTTGAGGTTGATCGCTTTCGTTGACGTGATGTCGCATTTGTGGTTGTTTCTCGGTCTTCTCTGGAGCTGCATTCCAGGCAATTTGGCCCAAGAATGCGAACCAACAGGCTGGCACAGCTACGAGTGCCGGGAGCTGGCCAGCCTGGAGGACTTGCGGGCGGACAGCCTGAGTCCGGAAACCTGGCAGCAGCTCACAATCATCAACAAAGTCACCGAGCTCTCCATGGGCTCAGGGAACAGCTCAGTTGGCAACGCCTCGAGATGGGCCAACCTCTTGGAATTGGACTTGTCCCGAGTCCCTCAGCTGCAGCTGCTCAGGCCCGGCTTCAATGGGCTTACCGCCCTGCAGGTTTTGAATGTCAGTGGCTGCGGCTTGGAACGGCTGCAGCCTTCCCACTTTGCCGCCGAGTCGAGCCTGCAACACCTCGATGCCAGTTTCAACGAGCTTAAGGTCCTGGTGAAGGAGTTGCTGGCCCGCCTGCCCAAGCTGATCTCCGCCAACTTCTCCCACAACGCCATAAGTCGCTGCGAAGTGCCCAGCATGCCGCGGCTGGAGCACTTGAACCTTGACCACAACGAGCTGACGGAGGGATCCCTCGACGGCTGCCCTAAGCTGCAGTTTCTGTCGCTAAACGACAATAACTTTGGGCATTTTCCGGCCGACGCCTTCCGCGGGGCGCCCTCCCTCTTCGAGCTGCATTTGAGCGGGAATTCTCTGCACTCCATTGAAGTGGGGACTTTCCAGTCTCTGGCGCAGCTGCGTGTGCTGAATCTCTCGCGGAATTCCCTGGATGCCGTGAGGCCCAACGTTTTCGGAGGCGTGACAGAGCGAGTGGCTCTGCAGGTGCTGGACTTGAGCGCCAACAACATCCGCCTGCTGTTCGACAATCAGTTCAAGGCCCTGGGGCGGCTGCAGGTGCTGGACTTGTCGCAGAACAGCATTGCCAGCCTCGGCAGCAGCCACTTCGTGGGCCTGGGGGCTCTGAGGAAGCTGTTCTTGCATTCCAACGACATAATTGAGATCAAGGCCCACACGTTCGCCCCGCTCAGCAATCTGGACACTCTGGACTTGTCGCGCAACAGCCTGGAGTACCTGGACGAGCACTGCTTTGGCAGCGGCACTCTGCCGCGCCTGCGTAAGCTTGTCTTGGGCTCCAACAACCTGAAGAAGCTGCATGCCTTGGCCTTTTCATCGCTGCCATTCTTGGAGTACCTGTCGCTGGGCAACAACGAGCTGCGCACTCTGGACGTGCGCATGTTTTCGCCCATGCGGCGCCTGCAGAAGCTCCACTTGGGCCACAACCTTTTGGAGGAGATTGGCACTGATGTCTTGGAGAGCTTGACCACAATTGTGGAGCTGCTGATCGACAACAACAAGCTCACCTTCCTGGCCGATGTGAACAACACTTTCCCGCAGCTCAAGCGAGTGGCGGTCGAGGGGAATCCCTGGCAGTGTCCTTGTTTTGAAGAGCTCGAACGCTGGCTGGCCAGTAGGCATGTCACCTACCTACGGGAGGGCACAGGCTTCTACAGCGGGGAGAAGCCGCTCTGCATTGTCACCGCGGTGGACTATTGCGTGCAGAGTCTGGCGGCGGCGCGGCGGAATGGAATCGTCGACAAATTCGAGGAGGTGGTGGAGACTAATTCAGGCGATGGGAGCGATTGATGCTGATGAAGGACAAATCAAATTAGTTGTGAAATAAATGATATTTTACCTTATTCCAGTGGAGGTGGAGATTCCTGGGTGATTACATTTTCGCAAGCAGCACTTTTATTTTTATATTAATTGGGGTGGTGAAAGAATTAAATTTGCATCTTTGCGTTACAGTTCAATTCACAATTAAACTAATATAACTCGAGTTGCGTTTATTGCGCCTTGACGCGCAGGGCCAGAGCACTCAAGTCGGCAATGCACTTGTTGAGCGTTTCCTTCTCCTGCTGGGGCGAGATGCTGGAGAGAACGCTGGAGACAATCCAGTTGACCATGTGCTTCTGGTTGAGACGGCGCTCGACGTGACGGCACTCGACCTGGTAGTCCAGGCGGCGCTTGACTTCGGAGTAAACGTTCATGGCGCGCTCGCGGAAGGCGGCTTCCAATTGCAGGGCAATGTTCTCCTTCTTGGCGTCCATCAGCATGAGAGCACCTTCGGCGCGCCATTGCTCCTTCTTCTCGGCCTCGATGGCATCCTGCAGAACCTGGAGTTCGGCCTGGCGACCCTCCTTCCATTCGCCTTCGATTTTCTATTCCAAATTAGATTATCAGTAACTGGCCTTTAATGTGATCTGAGATGGGTAGACTTACATCAATTTCTCCGTCAGCCCACTTGGCGATGACTGGGCCCAGTTTCTTCACGGCAATAACAGCCATGATACCGAGCGACAGGCCGCTGTAGTATTCATGCTCCATGACGTAGATTTCCTTGGAGCACAAGTATGTAATCAGGCCCACACCGAATGTGTAGGGTCCAGTGACGCCAGTTTTGTTGTAGAAGAATTGGAACCATTCCTCTGGAATGAAGCCCATGCGCACCTTGCCGGGATGTTCGGGGCGCTGACGGCGCTCAACGGCTCCACCAGCGGGAGAGGCAGCAGCAGAGGCAGCCGTGCGAGAGGCCACCAGGCTCAGTGGGCGTTGGACTAAAAAATATGCAGCACACAATTTGTTAAAAGCATTCCGACATATTTATAAAAATAGTATTGCAAATTATGAATTTTTGGCAAAAGTGAACAGGGTCCGTGATTACATAAACCACGATGCGGTGCAGTCGCGTAACAATTTTCACGGTCGACAGCTGCTTGAGGCAGCAGAGCTCAGGCACCTCGAAGGTGCCACTTAAAAAGGAGCGAATTAAACTTTACCTGACAGAAGTGCGGCTTTTGAAAACATTTTGTAGTGTGTTTTCGACGAATTTATTCTAAAAATTTACGTCCCCCTTTGCTGTATGCTGCGAACTAATCGATAATCGAATCGACTACGTCGATCTTTTTCAGTATGCGTAATATCCGATTATTTTATTCACATCAATCGAATACCTGGTGTTCGCCACCCCTACAGATTATTACTAGATGCGACTCTGAATAAAAGCCGGCTATCGAAATTGGTCCTTCACTTAGTACAAAATCAAAACCATTAATTTTTCGTCGTAATAAAACAATTTACGGTTTTATTCGCACTTACCAATCATACCAATTTTCAATTTCATCATGTTGAATATGGACAGAATGGATTTTCGTTCTCTCATAAAACATTATTTTTTGAGAGGCAAAACGGCGAAGGAAACAAAACAAAAATTGGACAAATATTATGGGGCAAATGCTCCGTCGGATTTCACCGTGAAATATTGGTTTCGAGAGTTTCGTGGTGGCCGCAACTCCACTACCGATGAAGCCCGCAGCGGCAGGCCTTCCGACGCGGTTACAAAGGAAAATGTCAAAAAAATACATAAAATGGTATTAGCTAATCCCAAACTGAAAGTGCGCGAGTTAGCAGATGCCACAAAGATCAGTACCGAGCGCACCCGCCATATTTTGAGCGAGATCCTGCATATGAAAAAGGTATCCTGCCGCTGGGTGCCGCGCATGCTCACTCCGGACCAAGAACTCGATTGATAACTGTTGATGAAACCTGGCAATGGACCGAGGCCGGCACGAGTGCTCCAAAGCGGCCGAGGGAGCCTCGATGGGTCGGAAAGGTTATGGCGTCAGTTTTTTGGGATTTTCATGACATCAACAGCGAGAATTGAAGGACGAAATCGGCCTCAAAACGGCCTCACATGAAGCAAAGACATTGCGCCGGCCCACAAGAGCGTAGCAACCACGGCTAAAATAAGTGACTTATGGCTCCAATTGCTTTGGCATCCACCTTATTCAACCGATTTGGCTCCCTCAGACTATTATCTCTTCCTGAACCTGAACAGATGGCTCATTAATAAAAAATTCAGCCGACGCCGATTTCTTTTTTCTTTCCCAGGTTACTTTTCACTCATTTCGATAAGAAGAGATCGATCAACTAAAAATCGATATTTCGCGGGTAAACAAAATTTAAATAAATTTTA
>JBAMCP010000684.1:0-39644 GCA_037075105.1 Lissocephala sabroskyi | reverse complement strand
CCCCCCCCCCCCCCCCCCCCCCCCCCCCCCCCCCCCCCCCCCCCCCCCCCCCACACCTCTGTAAGCGCTGTCTAAGGTTAAACGCCAAAAATTCTTATAGATTGGCTTGTCCGTCTATCGGTCTAAATAGAAAAATGTACAGTTATCGATTTGAGTTGGTTTTTGTTTTTAGTGTTTCGTTTCGAATTAAATACACTTTAAGCATAAATTATTAGATAATTGTGCTAATTTGTTTTATGAGGGGTTAGGCGGGGGTATTTTCATAAAATTTCACATCATCTACTTGAACTCCTTCCTCAAAGTCCTTCCAGCTAAATAGTTCGAAATATTTCATAGTTTACGTTTTACGTTTCCTCCTTCTCATTAGTTTGCCTTCCTTTTGGTTAGGGGATTTTATTTTTTTTCCGTTTCTTCTTTTATACGTCAAGGATATTAAAATTAATATGTACACGATGCGACTTATTGGCTAAGGGGGGGTTGCCAGCACTTCCTCCAGTTCCTTGAGGGCGGGGGCTGGGAGGGGGTGGAGAAAGAGTTTCCTGTCATTGCTGTGGGTGATTCCATGCTCCGCGTTCCTCTCCATATCCTTCCTCTTTTATTTTATTTTCCTTTCTTTCGTTTGCCTTGAGAATTTTTCTAATTGTAAGCGCTAATTATTGGTTATTAATTGGCATGTTAAGGTCCAATTAGGTTTGATTTCCTCCTCTCCTCTCTATATACGTATATATTTTTGTATTTTATGTAGGTATTTTAAATTAGAAGCGACCAGATTTCTCCTGCAATGGAAAGAAATATAAGCAATCAATAGGAATTTTATTTGGATTGATGGAATTTCAGTTGCCTAACAAAAGCTGATAAAAGGACCATAGAGTGTCCTTGCCTTGGCTAATTTATTCAGTGACAAGCTCACGACTTGGCCGACCGACTGCCGGCGCTAAAATATTCATAAGCGATAAGCAAATGGGCCAGTCGGCATCTCCAATTGTCACATAGCCTGGGTAATTTTTATGCAAATGTTAAGACGCTCCCCCACCCGAAATCGAGGGCAAAAATTAGGCCATAAAAGCTGCCGGGCCCAACACGACAAACATTTAAAACGGAATCACAGCCTGGACGGCCGGCGATGGTGTGACCATAACAATAAATCCGAGCCAAGCGGGTGGGGGCGAGAAATTCGCGGCATTAAAATCAAAACGCGGTGCTTATCTTTTTTTATTAGTCACAGCTTAAAATATAGTTTACGCACGATTTTTATGGCCTGCAGCAATTGAATTTTATGGCCGCCGCGCCGAAAGTTGGTCGAGTGGCGCAGACGAAAAAAATCGTAGCATATTTATGAGCGCCCGGCAAAGAAGCCTCCAAGGCGTCGAGTGATTAAATTCCCTGCGCCCAGCCAAACACGAAGGCGAATGCGGGAAGGTCTTACGCTTTATGGCCTACAATTCAAATTCATTTGAAATTGGCAACTCATTTCTTGTTTGCCCAGCGACTTGTCAATTGCCAGCGCCGCCTGCCTCCGCCGCTGCGGCTTCTGTTTGTCTTGTTGTTTATTTGAGTTCTCGTCATGTGTGTGGTGTGAAACATTTGTCCTTTGAAATCCTTAAAGCAACAAGTGTATTGCCCCACACCCGCCCACAAATCCTTCAGGTCCTTAAGCGGCTTGTGGCCGCCACTCGGCACGGTGTTTCCCCGGGCCGTCTGCGTGTGTGGCCTTTGCCTGCAATTGTTTTCCAACCCGAACCGCCACCCCGCCACCCGTGCTTGGCTCGAGTTAAGTGAGTGTAAATGCGGCTCTTCCCCGGCCACTTGAACTGTTTGCCGGGCGGAGGCCGCCCGACTGCCGAGAAGGACTTAAATGTTATTAAATTGCTGACAATTTGCCTTCTGCGGCGAGCGTTCGAGAATGGGCGGGTAATCAAATTCGCCCCCCACAATTAGGCGACGCCGCTGACACTTTGACAGGTGAATTTGCGGTGGTCAAAGGCCCCCAGCTCAGCCGCCTTTCTCCGGGGAACGTTTGGCCCGCTCTTTTCATATTAATAATGCTCCATGGCATTAAAATTTAATCAAATGTGGGGCATGGGAATGCTGCCCGCCCCCCACTCGTCTCGGAACTTGTCGCTTTCCTCTGATTTGATTTGGTGTGAAACTTTGCCTGAATAATTCAGCGAGTTGCCGGCAAGTTTGCCAACACCCCAGCGACCGAAAAAAAGGAAACTTTTTAAGGTAACTTCACGACCTTGTTGCCTAGCAGAATAGCACAAAAAAAGGACTCGGCTAGGCTTTCTTTGCTTCCGTTTTTTTTTGTCGCCAGCTCTGCTTTCTTTATAATAATAAATTGGCCTGAAATTCTTTTGTGATTCGCGGGCCGCTGTTGCTGCGGTTTCACCCACCCCAAGGCAGCCGGCCGGAATGTGTCAATCTACTAAGACGCGGCGGAGGCGTGGGCGGGGCAGAGGCGACCTGGCGCTTGATGAAGTTACGCCTGGTGCGGTTTTATGGAGTCCTCGGCATTTGAGCAGCTGACGCCGGCAAACTGTTGGCGTTTATTGACATGTGTCGGCGGCTTATTAAACGCTGCCATCAAGCGCCCGCCAACTTCGTTCTCACTGTCTTTTTATTTTAGGCGAGCTTGTAAATTTTTTATTAAATATGCCGCAAGTCCTGCCCGCCCCCTCTACGCTCTCCATGTAATTTAAGAATCTCTACTTTTTTCTCATTTGCATACAAAAACAGAAAAAAATGCCAGATTCGATACAACGAAAACAGAATACTCTGCCGGTGGAAACAGAACTAAATTTGTGGCACTCCATTAGCCTTAATTTGCTCTTGAAATGACTGAGAATCCTACGGCCTGACCACAGCAAATGGAGCTTGAAATCTCCCCAAAGAAATCCTCGGATCTAACAAATTTTTACATCCGAATAGACCCTTCCGCCCGGCGAGCTGTGCAGGGCAGAACAATGAAATTTGTTGCCGGTGACTGTCACTTTGTTGGAAATTATGAGAGGCTAAAAAAAAAATGGGAAATATGTAAATCACGCTGAGCTGCTGCAATTCAAATTACACCCCCAAATGAGGCGACAGGCGGCGGCGGTGGACAAAAAGTTTCCAGTCGGCCGGCCGGCCGGCTGATCCGGTGGACTGGACCGATTTTATTTTATTAGCACGTCGCTCGATTGGCGCCAAACTTGGCAAAGTTTTAACTTTGTCTTTGGTATTTGACTGCCTCCCGCGCCGCCTCCTTATTACGCCACTTGAAGGTCCCTTTTTTGCGCTGCTCGCTTTGCTGTTTTCTAATTGTTGGCTTACAAAACTTAATGTGGAATTCAATTTGCCAAGCTCAAGCGGCGGTGGCCGAGGCGGCCAAACTTTTTCCAAAGTCTTTCTCGTTTGGGGGAAAAAAAACTTTGCCACAAAGCAAAAATGCCCAGTGACAGCTCAACTGACATTGAAACGCCGCCCCCACTGCCGAGCGCGGGGATCTTGGGATCTGTGAAAGATTAGCCAACTCGCTGGGCTTTCCATCTAAATGGAAACGAAGGATGAGGATGAAGCCTCGCCCGCCGCCGAGCCGGTTAGGTAACCCGGTGATTTTTCAATATTAAGGCGTTTAACACGCTTGATTTGGCCCCGGGCCGGTGAGACGACCCAACGAGCATAAGTCACCCTAAGGACGTAATTAATTTTTTAGCATTTGCTTTTTTCGGCTGCCGCGACAGTTGACCGTCTGTTCGCCTCGCCCTTGGCAACATTTGCCGGTGGGCGGGCGGTCGGGCGGCCGGGTTGCCTTGACGAATGGACGGCAAATTGGCGTGGGCGGTCCTCGTCCTGGCTACCTGTCGCCGCTTACGGGCCTTGAATATTTCATGGCTTACGGAAATTGACTTAATTTCGTGTAATTTGGGGCGTTTAAGTGCTCGTTTTAAACTCGATTCGCTAGTCAGTCGCCGACGCCAAATTGAAAACGCAGCTTAAAGCGCGCAGGACTTGCTGGCTTTTTGGCAGGAAGACGTTTGTCCCGCCGTCCGTTCTGTCGGAAGGTACTTGACAATGTATTATGATAATTGAACGCGTGTAATTGCGCCCCCGGAACGAAACGAAGGCGGTCGAATAAAAGATTCATGACGCGGCCCAAAAAGGACGAAAAAAAACTGCCCACCTAATGGAAAATAAAGCGAAATAAGACGATTTGTATATAAACAGAGGCAGCGAAGGCAACCGCCGCATTTAAAGAAATCAAAAATGAAAAGAAAACGCGGAAGGCAATGGCAACGATTGGGGGGAAACAGGCGGGGGGTGAGGGACTTTTACATATTCATAAATTTCGCCTCATGCGCTGTGAAATTACATTATTAACATAATTTATGCATAAATGTCACATTGGCTGCCTGCGCAAAGTGATGGCAATTGAAAAGGACTCGACTGAGCATCGCCGGACGGACGGCTGGTATACTCACTTTGTAAGCTGTAGTGGCGTCTTGTCGTCCGCTGCTGCTCGGCTCGGTTTGCTTAAATTTTACACTATTGTCCTTAGATTACGCCGCTGCCTGCGCCCGGCGACGGGGGCGGCGGCTTAAACGTTTAAAGCGATTGGCGACGACGGCAACGGCGGCAAAGATGGCAGAGATGATGATGAAGACGACGACGGCAACGGCAACAACTACAACTAAGCGGCTTTCAAGCGTAGTAACTGAACACAGTAACAATCATACACACACACACACACACACGCACACACATTCAAGTCAGTCCACCACAAGCGGTGTGGCGACTTAGTGCACCCAAGAGGGCGGCGAGGTGACCACACTCGGCTGTGTGTACTGCACTCGTGTGTTTAGATTTGTGCTCTGCGTGGGCGTGGACAGTTCCAGGCTGTTGTTGTTGTTGTTCAGCAGCACTTGCTGCTGTTGTTGCTGCTGCTGTTGGTGCTGGTGCTGCTGTTGTTGCTGGTGTTGTTGCTGCTGCTGCTGCAGCTGCACCTGCAACTGGTTGAGCTGCACGGCAGCCACCGGATTAACCGTGGCCACGGCAGCCGTTGTACTGTGGTTGGGCAGAATCACATTTGGCGCTGTGGTGGTCACCGCCGCCAGCGGTATATTGATGTCCAGCAGGCCGCCATAGCTCATCTCCTGTTGCAGCAACTAAACAAACAACATTAGAAATACAGAGAGAGAGGAAACGCCAGAGGACTCACCTCCTCCACATTGCACTCGAGGCCGCCGTGAAAGTCCTCCAAGTTAAATTCGTCAATCTGCTGGGCGTCGCTGTTCAGCGCCTCCAGGCATTGTCCTATCAAAGTAGAGGCGCAGTTATTATCTGAGGAGGGCGGGGAGGAAGGAAAGCGGTGAGACAGATAGCAAGCGGCGGGCAGGACGCCTTCCACTCACCTTCTAGACTGGAGCTGAGCTGCTGCTGCTGGACCATCAGGGCGTTGCTGTCGGCCGCCAGGCTGCCGGCCGTGCCATCCAGCACCACATTGCTGTACGTGTTGAGCGAGTCCGAGGACGGTTCGCTATTGGGATACGCGGGCGACATTGTGGTGGTGACTGAATTGGGCGACAAACCCTACAAAAAAAACACCTTGAAGTGGCGGCAGCAGAGGCGACTTGGGGGCTACTCACATCCCGGGCATTGTGCAGGCAATTGCAGTTGAGGGAGCGATGGAGCAGGCACTGCTGCTGCGGCTGTTGCTGCTGCTGCTGGGGCTGCAGGGAGCCGTAGGCCTGGGCCGAGACCGGGCCGTTTAACGCGTAGCCAGGCTGGCTGTGCTGCTGCTGAGGTGGCTGGTATGGCGGTGGCGGTTGGGTGGGTATCCCCGAGGCGGCGCTGAACCTGCTCCAGCCGTATGATCGTTGGGTGGGCAAGAACGAGAAGAGGCATTTGACTTTATAGATCGGTTGGTGGTAGGGCTGGTTTGTTGGTCGATGTTTGGTACACAAAGCTCATGCTGTTTGGTGTTGGGCAAAGCGGGACATTGAACAATTGACCAACTGAAGACCAAAGAACACAAACGAACAACGAAACAACAAAACAAACACAAAATGACACTCAAAACACAACTGACCCTTGGAGTTTCAACTCGTCCGCCATGGAGCCTGCCAACTGGTCGAGGGCCGTCACCTGGGCCTGAGTCATCGGCGTGTTCTGATAGTCGACCGGAAAGCCCCAGTCGAGCTCAAGGTCCTGAGCGCGTATTGGACTCAGGCGTCCACAGGAACTGGCATTGGATGAGGCGCGTTGCCGAAAGTCCGGCGACAATTGAAAGCCGCCGCTGAGCGCCACAAAGGAAAACGAAAAAGTCAAAAACAAAAATCAAATTAAAGTACAAAATAAAAACCAACAAATTCAAAAGTCTCTTAAATTTCCTTGCAAAGCGCAGCCAACTAAAGGAAATCTCATGCCAACTGAAAGGATTTCCCGAACTACTGAAATAAAACTTGCAATTTTCTTCTCTTTTTTGCTTGACTTCCTTCACCCACTCGCTGGATTTAATAGTTACCTGTGTAAAGGACTTTCGGGGAAATGGTCAAGACCCTCGCTGACACTGCTGCTGGGCGATGGGGTGGCATCATTGAGGCCCACCACGCCGGCCTGCCGCAAGGCCTCGACCCGTTTTTTGGCACGCCCCCGACGCTTCTCGTAGCGCGACGTCTCCATGGAGGCGGCCCGGCGCCGCACCGATTTGCCGGGCTTGGCCTCGGGATTCAGCATCCACCAGGAGGACTTGCCGGTGCCTTCGTTTTGTACGCGCATGAAGCGATTGTGCAGCGACAGATTGTGACGAATTGAGTTCTGCGGGAAACACAAAAAAGGACAAAAAGGAAATGAAACCAAGGCAATTAGTTGAAGGGTCGTGGGAGAGTTTCTCTTCTGCTCCATTTCTTGCAAGATTTGCACAAACATCCGCGACGACGTCCCTGCCATTCAATTGTCTGGGCCGTCGACATTTTTATGGTTTTTTAGAGCGCCCGCCGCCGCCGCAGCCAACGCACAGGCGTCCCTAATTGGATGTTGTCTTCGCTAGGTTGGCTGGTTGTCGTCTTGGCTCGCCAGCAAACGCAGACCGCCCCCCGCCCGTTGTCGTTTAAGCTGTCAATTCATATTTCCCAACAATAGTCATAAATATCGACAGGCAACGACGCACACAATTACACGGAATTCCCGACACAAAAAAAGTCGAACAGGAACCGCGCCAGTGGCGGATTTGTCATCACCTGACGAGGCCACCCACCTAGCCAACTGAAACTGGCAGGAAAAAAGGATCACGGGAGCATAGAGGAATAGGAGAAAGCAAAACTAAATGGAGCGCATTTCAAAACTAAACTAACTGTAAAAGCAGAGCCGCCCTGGCAGCGACGGCGTCGCGACTCCCGTCGACACATTGGCGCCATTTATCACCGACGCCAGGACGCGTGTGTGTGCGAATTTTTGGCTCATCTGTAACTGTAAATGTATTTGTATCTCAGGCTACGTGTGTGAGGGTCGCTTCTTTGCCACAAAACTTTTACTTGGCATCAGAGGACGACGCTCTCCCCGGCTGCCTGGTAATGAAGTTAACCCCTTGCCTGTCCCGCTGGCCTTACATAAAGTTATCATTTTTATTTAAATGTTTAAGTGCCACCCACACACACACATGTAAATTTGGTAAAGGATAGGAAAAGAATTTTCCATTTAGATGGCCAAAAGGATTTTATTATGCTAATGGCGGTGAGGCTTTCGCTTTAATTGCGATTGGCAGAGACAGAGAAAAAGAATTGGGATTTGGCCTTTAAGTTGGCCAAGTTCGTGGCCATAAATCCGGCAGGACGAGAGATAATTTACGACATACACTTCATTGAATATTCATAAAGTCGCATTTCAGCAAAAAGGCCGCCGAAAACATTCAATTCATCCAACTAATTGGGGCTATTAAGTTCACAGATACGCGCGCCAGCCACGCACGCAGAACGACAGGACGCCAGGACGACGACGGCAGAGCAGAGCAGGAATGTTGCCAAGACGCTGCAGCATTAGACGGCATAGAATTTTATGTAGGTCATCCCCGCCCCGGGGAGTCCTGCACTGCTCGCCCCGCACAATTCCAAGAAACGAAAGAAAAGAATAGGAAATTGAAACTATACGAGAGCGAGAGCCTTGGCGGCCGGCCGGGGCTTCGCATAGAATCCTGGAAATGGAAATTTAATACATGAACGCCGCAGCAATTGTCGCTAAGGATATACGCGTCGCGCCGGCCGGCAAACAAATCAAATCGAATCAGCGCGGGGGCCCCACAATTAATGTGCAGTGAGCGTAAATGGAAAGGACATGAGGACACATCTCCTTCGGTTGCCAGACAACCAAAAGTGGGCACCAAAATTGACCCAGTTATGCAGAAAAATAGTTACACATTTCGTCTTCGATCCTCCCCCAATTACAATTATGAGAGAGCCCTTTTTATTTATTACCGCCCAGCGCCCCTCCTGATTCATTTCTTTTATAATTTATCTGAGTAATTGCGTCAGTCGGGCGGCCCGGGGAACAGCCACTAAAATTTATTAAATCCGCCGCTGCCTCTCGCGCAGCCACCAACGCTGCCGTCGACGGTGACGGCATTGCCGAGATATCGGTATCAGGAATGTTGCCCTGATTCACCCCCAATGTCTGCGCCTGATACGCGGCCGGCTCTGCCGGTGGCTCTGCCGAGGCCATCGCATCAAATATGCACATTTCATTGGGCCATTCGAGCGGTCTTATGGCCTCCGGCGAGGAGCCTCAAGGATGTCAACGCAGCCCAATTGAATCATCTTGCTCGCTGGCATTGACGAGTCTGGGAAACGTCCTCGTACCTTTTGTGCTTTTTACTGCTCTGGCCACAGGATATTAAAAGGGAAAGACAAGGTCACTACAGCCTTGAAAAGAGCAAGAGAAGTCGCCGCAAACAATAAGCTAATGTTCAAGGACTTTGCTGTAAACTTTGCTCGGCCAGACTGGCAAGAAAGTCATCTCAGTTTTGGTAGCTTAGGTCCTAATGGAGTCTCAGTCTGACCGTGACGACAGCTGGTGCTTAGAATCCTCAGACCCTCAAATTGAATTATCACCCGCCGACCACTCGGCCTGCCTGCGCTCCCCTGGTATACGGTTCCTCAGAAACCACAAAAAAAAGAGAGACAAGAGAGTCGCCGGGTCGCAAACAAATTGAAAATGCAAAAGGCAAAACTCCACGGCTCCACTCAACGCGACCGTCTGAATGTCCAAGTGTCCGACTCGCCGCACTTGACAGTGAGGGGCAGTTCCGATCTATATCGCCGTGTATATGCATGGATGGTGGACTGTCCCCGCCCCCCTCGCCACCTACCAACCATCCCCCATGCCGGCCAAAGCAGCTGCAGCGATTCCCACACACAAATCAAATGAACCCGACGAACGAACGAAACGCAACAGAAAAAAACCAACAACAGCGCCAAAGAGCTCGCAAAAAAGTAATGTAAAAAGGAAAAGAATAGAGCAAGAGATTATTCGCATTTAGATGTGAAATTGAGATATAAATTTTGAAACGACACCGAGCACAGCCGCGCCAGCGCCAGGTTGCCAGGGGGGGCCTCCCGGATCGACCGGTCGGCCGACTGCACCCCGCTAATTGGCAGGCCAGTTTGGCTCACGCTAGACGGGACGGACAGGCCGGTTTCATTTCGCTTCAAATGAAATTGTTTGAACGAAAATTTTAGAAGGTTTGGACTCCACTCGGGCGATTCGTAAACATTTCGAGGGCCGAAATTATGAAGACTAAACAAAAAAGGAAAAATTGATTGCCTTCTGTGGAATTTATGGGGCAGCCACGTTCGTCCCAATCGGAAATACGGACGGATGGACGGACAGCTACGTGTTTGTGTTTATGAATTGTTTAAACAATTTTGTGCTTGGGTTTCAATTTCGCGATCGGTGATTTTTTGGCCGTTTGTTTATGATCGCCCCGTCGCACCCTATTAAAGTCTTAAGTGGCGTGCGATTTGCGGCATTCAATTTGGTTGGCGTTTCCAACGCCTCCTCCCATCCATTTTCCGGCTAATTGGGGCCGCCGACGTACACGTGTCCGGCAAGTGTTACCAATTTCAAATGACTGACCGAGTCGATGGCTTTATCAGTTTAAAACTCGCCCGCCGCCCGCTCCATCAACCAAGCGACAGTCTGAAGAAAAATCGATATTCTGCCCTGCCACATTTTTTTTTCAGGGGGCTATATGAAAAACCGATTCGGCAGGACAGTGGGGAGAAAGTTAGGCAAATGTTTTTCAAATACATAGACATAAAACGAGCGGCATTATCATCGTTGTGCTCCCCCTCAGATGATGATGTGATGATGCGATATGAAATTGCAAAAGTTTTTTTTCTCTCTACGATTCGTTGAAGTTTTATGAATTGAATACGCAAAGAACGGAGAAAGGATATGCGTGTGTGGTGGGCCGGCCGGCCAGGAAGGAAAAAGTTGGCGACAAAGCCTGGCAACCACTAAATAAAAGAGACGGCAAACTGGCGAATTAGCCGGGCTGGGCAAAAGTTTGGCCACATTTTGTTTGGCGGCATTTAATCGGCAGACGCGTTGGCGCCTGCGCCGGCGGTTTGAGCCGGAAACGGAAGCCACGGTGAATTTGTGGCGCGTGGAGAAAATTTTCCAGTTTACTTCTTCAAATCCCAGAAATATTCATCCACCTGCTGCTGCTGCTGCTGATGACGCGAACGTGGGCGCAACTTTAAGCGACAGTCGTAAAAACTCAACGAACCGAAGTTTCCATAATGCGGACAATAAACAGACCGAAACGCTAAGAACTCCTGACAAGTGTCAGGCACCCACACACCCGTGCACCCACGATGCATTCAAACTCCATAAGCTCGGCCATAAGTGTCGCATTTGTCTCGCCGTGGCGGCGAGGAAACCAAAGAAAAACGAAATTGAAAATGTCGCCAGCCACTGACGACGGACGGGGCGGGCGGTGGCCACTCGCCATGCAAGCAATCAGCCAAAGACACCGCAATTGCACCACCAAAGCCAAATCGGGCCAAATTATGTACAATTTTTGCGATGACTGCGGCGACGCCGCCACCCACAGACTGTGCGAGGCCAATGCCCCAAAATGTATGCAATGAAGAGCCAAGTTCATAAATGTCGGCAAGTCTGGCTGGCCGTGTGTGTGTGTGAGTGTGTAGGTGGCCCTTCTTCCTTATGACCGATTGAGTTAGTCTGTTGCTATCTTGGCCGCGCTTCGGGCCGTTATGAAGTTCCCGCTGACACTCATTAAGTCCGCTTAGCAAAAATCCATTGATGTCGTGTCCTTCGGGAGATCGGCTACCGGACGGAGGGAACTGTAATTATTGTGTTTACCCGGCTGATTGATTGCGCGCCGCTCTTTTGGGGCAGGGCGGCTTAAAGACCAACAAATTGAATAACCAGCAAGCTGCCGGAGCGGCTGCTTTAAGTCCGAACTGGTCGATGGGTTTGAGGCAAATAAGCCAACAGATTTACGGCCAGTCCTTTTGTGCTTCCGTTGGGGATGGCCGACTGGACCATTAAGTGGACATGAATGGGCCCATTGGAATGATAAATACACGGAGCAGCTCGATTTCCAATTGCTGACAAATCAATGGGTTTTGGGGCAACCTGCCACGCCCACTTCATTTTTGGCAATGAAATTTTATGGGCCGGCAGACGCGTGAAATGCCGCGCGCGTTTTTAACAGCGCGCGTTTTTAGTCGCGTCGCAAAATGTTCGATTTCTTGGGATGCTGCAGCAGGACAAACAGACAGACAGACAGACAGTGGTCAGCCAGTCAATGAGTTGCTTTTGCTCGATTTTATCCCCTTAAAACTTCTCAGTTTTATCGCCGTTCTTCGCATTCCTTTGGTCGCGTCCAGTCGCCTCGATGAGGCCGCTGCTTTTATCGACTTTCTTTATTATTATTGCATATTTATTGTTACCCCCGCCCGCTCTCTATCTCTTACCCTGCACCAGTTTACGACCATATGAGATAATTTCTCAACAAACTTTTAATATTTCTTTGGCTCCCGTTGCCCCCCCTCGACTGTCGTTTGACATTAAAAAGCCGTCAGGCCGCCAGACACACAAACCCGTTTCGCTGGTCAGCAAAAGCCGCCCCCGCTGGACGGCGGACAGCCCGCCCCCTCCCCCTGGGTGAATATAAAAAGTTCATTAAATTTGAAACTTTGATATTTATGGTTAAATGCCCTCAACCCGACGACAAAGTCAACGAAAGCGAATGATTGCACATCGATTGCTATTTGATTTTCGTCTATGAAATTGGAAATTATTTTAGCAACAAACTTGTCATAATTTCACCCAACAACGATCTATAAATAAAGAATCTCGCCGAAGGTGAAGCGCTTTCGATAAGTGGGCCGGGCCGCCTGGCATCGCCGGCTGTGATAGCAGCGACGCACTGTACTGCCGCCCCCGCTCCCGCCTTCGTGTGTGCAACATAAAAACATGCAAATTATTTACAAAATAGAATTTCTAGACCGCCCAGACGAGGACACACTGCAATCAGCAGCCAGGCGGCTGTACCGTCGTCTAACCCAGGGCGGGGGCAGGGGCAGGGCAGTTTGGACGCTGAGTTATGTGGCGTGCGATGCACTTGTAAAACTCGTAAAAACTTGGCCATTAAACGGTCGGAGTGGAGCGGTTGGCCGGCCGGCCGGCCTAGGCGAGAATTTCGCATCGCCGACTTTTGCTTAAAAATAAAAAGGCCAACAAAACATTCAATTGCCTGTGTTTACAGCATAGCCAGACGGCGGCGTTAATTAGTGCAGCAAGGGGCATGAAGGAGACACAGCCAGGAACAACCGAGCGAGCATACGAGCATCGTAAAAATTCGTCTGACTGTCTGAGAATTCCAAGTTTCGCCGCCGCAGCCGACTGACGACTTTGCTAATCTAAAGTGGCCATAACTATTGAGGTATTGAGATATTTATGAAACGAGACGAGTGTGGGCCGCCGTGTAGAATTTAATAGTAAATTTATACTTTTTTTGCATTGAACTTCCGTGTGGCCGAGCGGCGCCAAAAAGGGGGGCGTGTGCACAAAATGCGACGCAATTAAATCAGCCCCGATGGGAAAGGGAAACTGAAAGCAACCGGCAAACAAATTTGCAATTTTCCAACAAACTGCAAACAATTTGCATGCCTCGTGACAGCCGCCAGTTCCACTCTCCTCTCGCGCTCTCTTGGCGACTGAACTGCGTCGTCGTCGACGTCTCGTCGCGATTAGGAGCGATTGTGAATGCCAAGAGTTCTTGGTATATAGTATATTTTTGGTATATATGTGGATTATAGAAGGCGTTTAATTATTCCAGTATTTGCACGTTTAATTTAATCAAATTCGCAAAATGAAAACCAAAACAAAAATATTTTTTCCCCCCTTTCTCGGTCGCTCAATCGCTCGCTTTTATTTTATGGCCGCCGTCGACTTTGTCGTGCCGTCAACGTTGCCGTGCACTTTACCCGATTTCAACGACGCAGTTGAAAGAACAAACCGAATGACAAAGCGGCCAACTATCACCAAAGACAGGGCCTCAGACGGAAGAGAGGGGAAGTTGACCAGCTGCACTTTTTCTTGGAGATCCAAAGGCGCTGCTGGGCGGTTGTTGTTTACCGTTTAATTGGTTGCACAATCGTTTTGGTGGGCTTTGGAAAAACTTGTTAATGAAAAGCAGTTGAGCTTTTTCCACTCCCCGCAGCGCCCACTCCCAGAAGATAGGTTGTCTGACCACCAGGGCAGTCCGTCCACCAATCGACTTAATGCAACTCGAAAGGCGTGCATTGATTACCGATGGTTATCAATTCAACGGAGGAGGGGGCCCGGCTACGCTAGCTGGGCGTGTGTGGCCTCAAGGTCGACCGGGAAGAGAATTAATTTTCTTTAAATAGAGAATGTCAGCCCGTAGGAATTTTCCAGATTTTCCACATTTTAAAAACTCTGGCGAGGGACTCAAACACCCAACGTCTTTTCAAAAGCCATTTAACGGGAATACTGAGAAATTTAAATGATTTGGGAGGTCTATAAAAGAGTTTGTTTCTATTCCCAGCTTTTAGTCTCAGACCTTCTATAGGAAAGTCTTAAAAGACTCATCCCCGAGACTTTCCCTTCTCTTAATATTTTTTCAGGGTTTAGTTTGCCCCAAAAAAAATGTGGACTTGTCGTTAAAGAGCCTTAATATTGTCAACTAATTGGGTTATCCAATTTGAGAACTTCGATCTCATATAATTAATACTGACGGCGACATTTTCCACTTCAACAGATATTTTCACCCGCCCTTAGGAAACTGTATTTCTATCTTTTTAAAGACTTAAGAATTTCAGACGAAAAACAATTCTTTAAATCTTTTTTTTAGATCCTCTTCAATCTCCGACATAAGGGGCACAAATATATTAATAAAAGGGAACTCTGCAAAATGATAAGATTTGTTTAAAATATTGTAGAATATTTAAGGAATTTAGGAACTTGGAATTATCTTTACTTCGACTCTAATGAACAAAAACCGAGACCCTTTCTGAACTCTATTCTCTGTACTCAAAACACCGATGATAAAATCGTCACGAAGTGCCGGAAAATATTTAGAAAAAACCCCAGATTGCTGGGTGGCCTTGCATCTGCTGATCGGTGATCGCAACCCACTCCACCCAATAAATATTGTGGAAATGTCTGCTGCTTGCCACACCGCTGTCAGTGGCGATTTATGCGTCCCCCGCGAAATTCTGGGCCACCATAAATTACAAGAGACCAAGTTTCCAAGTTTCATCTTAATTACTCGCGCGAGTTATAAAAACCGCAAAAATGTGCGGCCAAAAATATTTTAACACGTCGAGCGAAAAGAAACGCCCAAGGGAACTACGATGACAGGGAGGGGCCACTAAAATCTTGGCACAAGTTCAACGGCCAAGAGGCGGCGGTGGGCAGGTGGGGCAGACAAGCGACTAACCAGGCGACCGGACGAGAAGAATTCCACAAATGTCAGTGGCGGTGGTGGCGGCCGCAAGGCAACTCTCACTCACCTACAGCCGGTGGAAAGGAAGCGCGTCTGCTGTCCCGCTGTCCGCCGCGATTGACTGCATAAACTCAAGATGAGCCCTTTCATATTAATGAGCGGTGGATCTCTGGAATTCCAGCGACGGGTTGGCCGGCAAACCGGAAAACTGCACAGCACTAAAAATACCCCGGCCGGCGGTTCGGTTTGTGAGTTTTACAGTCTCCCAGGAACTGCATGATGGCTCGCCGGAGTCTTGGGGTTTGTTTGTTTTGAAGAGTGGGGAATGATTGGCCAATTGGCGCGTAGTTTGTGGCGGGCGCGTGTTTTATGCTAACTGCGTACTTTCTTCCCCGGCCAGGGCAGGGCACTCACACTCACTCAATCAGCCGGCAAAAAAATATGCAAGGCTGGCGAATCGGTTTTGGTTTTGTTTTTGTTGCTTTCCTGGGAAAGCAAAGCTAAGCAGGCAAAAGAGCAAGAGTCAAAAAACAAAACACCGTCCGCCGGACGGACTTTATCGCAGTGTTTTCGGTGGCGCGCGTTCGCTTTTAATCATCAAATGAACGAGTGACTGGTTGGCTGACCGACTAACCAGCCGGGCGGCGGCAGGCAGGAGGGCCAGGCCAGCTTGACACTCATTCATTGGTTTTCGACTACTTCCGCGAAATCGAGCAAAAACGAAAACAATCAAAACCACTTGAAGGTATCACCGCTGCTTTGGTTCTTTGGGGTTCTCGAGTGCCGACGCCAGCGCAGCGCATTCCTGGGCTCCCATCGGCTTGGGCAGAGCAGCTCGAATGGCCGAAAATATGGCAAGCTGAGCCCCCGGGAAATTTGATAGTCGCTGGTTGTTGACGGCCCCCAAGAAGCCTTGAAATGTTTGAAACTTTAATTTGCCCCCACCCGCAGTCAGCCGGGCCAGCTGCGAGCGGGTCAATGAACTCTGATAACTCGCAAAATATGAGACCGCACAAAAAACCGCAAATAGCAAAAAATAAAACTAATAAATAAATATTTCAAAAAATGCGTCGTTATTAAAACTGCCCCAAAATATTAAAATCATTGGATGGCCAGCGGGGAAAATGTAAACAAAACTAACACACACACAACAAACCGGCCGGATGGCCAGGCTCGTTGACAGCAGATAAAAAAAACCGCATTAATTGCAAATTTTAGTGGCAAACTGACGCACTGACTGCCATGTAATAAGTCGTGGGCAAGTTGTTGTTTTTATTGAGTAACAACCGCCCAACAAGTGGCCAACAACAAGGCAAACACACACCACCGATGACGGCAGCAACGGCGACTCATGCAGCAGAGCCGCGCGAGTCGAGGGAGAGGAAGGGCCCCTCAGAGCCCGCGTCGTGTGCACGCGACTTTTTGGCCGTGAACTTGACCGTTTGTGGCGCACAAAATAAACAACAAACGGTAATAAAAAAGAAAACAAAAAGAGCCCAAAAGAGCCCAGTTTTTGGGTCAAATTTTGGTCGAATCATAGACCAAAAATCTAACCGAGAAGTCTGCCATTTCCAGCCCGTAACCAGGCGTATACGCAATGCATACGCCGCATGGGCCGTGATTAATTTTAAGGACCTTCACTTACCTTCCAACCGGCACTGCTATTCGAATCACCTTTGTCCTTAAAATATGGCACATTCTGGACCATCCATTCGTAGATTTGGCTAAGCGTTAGACGCTTGTCCGTTGCCGAGCCGATGGCGTGCGTTATGAGATCCGCATAGGATAAATTACCCCATGCATTGCGGCGGGAAGAGTTCTTCTTGGCCGCATTTGCATTCTGTATAGCCTGTTGTGAGTCTGCGAAAAGATAATACAAATTGTATTAATTGACGTGTGGGAGAGATTGGAAATTTGGCTTACCTCCTGCGGCCAATTGCTGATTGGAAGCCTTGGTGCTTTCGAGCTCATCGACGGGCTCTACAAAGTTCTCTGGCCGTGGGCAGGGCCAGGTATTCGATCTGGCGCGAGTCTGTGGCTCGAAGCCCGCATCGCTGGGCAAGTCGCCGACCAAGTGATCCAAGTGCAGGGCATTGTTCTCTGTGCGTGGCGGAGTCGGCCATTCGTGGGCATAGCCGTCCATAATGAGGAACAAATCGTTGTGGAGTTGCAGTTTTGCGGCTTCACACGCACCACGCACGTCACACAGCAATCACACAATCAATCAAAGGTCAGTGGGCTGTGCAAAACAAACAAAAAGACCAAGACATTCAAAATTAATAAGGAAGGTGACAAGGGGCCGCGGGCCGGCGGGTCGGTATGGTAAACAGAGATGGTTGGCCGTTTAATTGAGCGATTAACGCAAATCCCTCCCAGTTTCGACCATTCAGTTTTATCGCCTGGACTGTGCCATTAAACCGCCATAAAAATCGAGTAAGCAAACCTTACCGAACAAAAAATATACGAAATTACTGCTCATTATAGCGACGATGAATTGGAGTTTCTTTCGCGGCCGACGATCGCGCGGTTATCGCAGCGAAAAGCTCCCGCTATCAGCAGGGCCAACGACAGCAACCCCAAAATGCCCCGGCAACTCTCCCCACTCGACGACGATAATGTAGGTTATGATCTTGTTACACTCGCAGTCCGTCGACGTTGTCGTATTTCTTTCAATTTTCACGAATAAAAATCAATTGACATTAATAAAAGGGGAAGACGAAACAGCAGTTGAAATTAATTTCGTTCCCGGCCGTCAGCACAGCTGGTCGGCGGAGTCTTTAACTGTCCGTCTGTCTGCCTGTCGGTCCACGTCTTATCATAGCCCCCAAAATTGATATGGGGATTTACATCAGCTGCTCGGTCAGACAGAGGCCGTTCCGGGGGTTCTTAACTCTGGCCGCGCTGTCTGCACTTGAAGTTGATAAGGGAAAGAGAGGAAGACGCGTTTTTGGCCTCGGTTCGTCAATAAATTTGAGGGAGCTTTTTCTTATCGCTACAATTTAAAATTACCGAGAATTTTTATAATTTTTGTGAGGCCATAAAAAGATTTGTCAACTGCAATGCCAATGAAATGCAAGCCTGATAACACCAACTAGCCTTCCATTACAAAAGATCCACTCGCCGGCGAATGAAGGAACAAAAGAAGCCACAGATGATAAACGACAACGAAGAGTTCGATTTTGGACACGAAGGGAACCTGGGAATTCTTGGCGGAGTCGCGTAGAACGCGGAAGTGGAGAAAAACAAAACACAAACCTTTCACAGGTAGACAATCTCACACAACCATACACTCAATTTATATAAGAAATATATATACAAAAAAATCGTGGGACTAAAAGAATTCAAGTTTTATAATAGCCCTTTTGACCGATCCGGTTTTGGGTCGATCCCCGTCCCCGCCCCGCTTTTATTTATCGCGCTTTCTTTGCGCTCTCTCAACTCGGAGATCCCACAGCGACCCAGCCGCAAGTTTAGCCATTTAAATTTATGAAATTATATAGATAAGGTCGCGCTCTTTATTGCATAACATTTGTGCCGACTCCCCGCTCATTTGCTCATTTTACTGTCGACTAGAAAGTAGGGAAAAACTGACGGACTCCTCGCTCAATTGCACTGACCTAAGCCAACTCAGGGAAATAAAATTTAATAAATTATAAGAGTGAATTGAGAATTTCTTTAAGCCGAATTATAAAGCCACAATAAATTCACAGAACTGTATGTTCAAAATTATAATTAATTTAAATAATTAATATGGAAATAGTGCAAAATTAAAAGCAGAAAAAGTTAACAAATTTAGTTCCCAAAAAGGAAGAAAAATTCAGTAAGAAAATCAATTCAAGTGACTACAAAAATCAGTAAAATTAAACCCTTTTTTCAATGAACAAATTTGTAAATTTTTATAAAATAAAATTAATAAATTCCCGCATTTTTGTAATTCGGACGATTCAATCGAAATCGTTAATAAAATTGTTTCGAAATTATTGCACTTGATAAGAGAAATATTGAACGACCCCCATAAACATTAAATAAAACTGCAGCCCTAAAAATAACACAGTATTTAAGTGTTTCAATTATTTTTAGATCCACAGTTGCATATAGAAATTTGCAACGATTTCAGTGGCCGTCGATGCCGCGCAGTGAGGAATCTCGACGGTGGCGCGGCTGGCAAGGCAACTTGTTGATGAATACAAGAATAAAACACCCACAAAAATTATAATATTTTTTTGTTGTTCTTCTCACAAATCCGCATTAAATTCAGACAACAAATTAGACCAAATGGTGAATGGCAGGGGGGGGCAGCAGGGAGGACTGATCACCGGTGAAGCGATGTGATGATGACATATTCGCTAAATTTAAATACTACAAATTATGAGGGACGTTTTGGGAATTGGTTAATTTCGCATTTAAGAATAAAATAAAAAATAATTTAAATTACTACTTAAAAAAAAACGACGAATGCGCTTTTGTTGCTGATAAGCGGCAACTGAACTTTGTTTTGTTTTTCGAGCTTATTCTCTTTTTAGTTTTTAACGAGCGAACGACCATAAAATCCCTCCTCCAGTGGGGAAGATAAAACGAACCAGCAGCCGTCCCAAAAACAAAAATCCAACGAATTTTTGTAGGCCATTCATCGCCGTCAATGACGCGGTGATTTTCCGATTCACAACACATCAGTGGGAAAGTTTATATAGGTTCTTCTTCATATCGGAGCTGTTCTAATTTTGTATATTACACAATTTCCATTGTGCCACTGCCAAAATGCCAGAGGGCCGGCCGCGCTGGCTGGCTGGCCTCTTGGCCGAAATGGCTACAAAATTCAAGAAATTTCAATGTCAAGAACACAGCGACGACGGAGGGACGACAACAACGACGCTCTGAAACTCATTAGCGGTATCGCTGTGAGAGTGTGTGGAGGCCTTCTTTTTGGGGGTGTGGCAATGGCAATGGGCGGCCAAAGAAGCCAACAAAAAATTTGTAGTTCCGACGACGACAAGCAAAATAGGCAAAAAAGACGGCAAGAGCTGATAAACCTGCTCGACAGACCGCCAAAAACACCCGTAGAGACCCCAAGCCCAGAGGCAGCCGTAGTTCCCCAACAAAACCGAAAGCCAAGCGGCGAGGCGAGAAGAAAACGCAGATGTGCCAACGCCAACAGAGAGAAAGAGCGAGGGACAAAAGAACGACAACTAAAAATAAGAAAGAAAATGAAAGCAATAAACAAAATGCCCACAATAAAACACAATAAAAGAAATCAACAAGAGCGAAACAACAAAATAGAAAGAGCAACTCACCGAGAGAGAAAGAGAATACAAATAAAAACAAAATACAAAACCCAGAAGCACAGATAGAGCAAGAGAAAGAAAACCGACCGACCGAACGGCAAACAAAAATAACAGCCACTTGTTACGTAACCTCCTTCATGCCGCCCCATCTAGTTTGCCATGGGAAGTGCTTGTTTTTTGGCGGTTCGCAACCACCCACCCACCGCCCGCTGCCAGGATGGCCTGCGATCGCCTTGGGAACAGCTGGCCAAACAGCTGTCCCCCCGCAGATCGTCAATTGAACTTCAAACTTCGCAGATCTCCAGAGCGGCGAGAGATTCGCTGGGGACGGGGAGTCGCGCTGGCTAATCAAGCGTTACAGGCAGCAAACAATTCGACCGGATCAGCATCATCGAGGGGCAGACGGCGTCCACCACAACGGCATGTGACTGGGATTTTTTTTTTGGGATGGAAAGGCAGTTGGGTCGGTTAACTGGCTGACTGACTGACTGACTGGTTGGTAGGTAGAAGAAAGGCTCGTCGTGGCCACATGGCCGACAATCCGGCCAGCCATCCACGTCCACTCCACGACCCGTGGACAGTGAAAGAGCGCGAACGTCGCTCCCCCTCCATCGGTTGTGTGTGTGTGTGAGTGTACATACCAATGTGTATGGCAGAGTAGTATGAAAAGCACTAAGCATAACCCGTCAAACAGGATTATTAAGCAAAGTAAGTCAGCTCCGTTGTCGCCGTCGCCGTTGCCGTTGCCGTTTTCGTCGTCGTCGTCTTTTTGCCTGGGCTGGGATTTTGACGGTGACAGCGCAGTCACCGCAGCGCACTCATTCGAAAATCTCAGTCGACAGCTGGGCCAGCAACTGGTTGATGGGACAACAACTGACCCAGGCCACCTAACGACCCTTTAAAAAAATAATAACCCACACACAAATATCAGTGACTCGCTCACTTGTCGCCGGCGGTTGGTCCCTGCATCTGGCGTCGTTTCAAAAGCAACAAGGATCAAATGCTAACGATCAAACGCCAGTCACTGGAGCACCTTTTCAAGGACAACTCTCTGGCGCGGAAACTTGTAATTATCATTTCGATATCGCGTGCTTTTCAGCCGGAAGATTCTGCCATATGTTCACCACGTGCTTATCAACTACGCACACTTTCAATACCGAATAGATAACCAAATTGCTCTGCGCTGTTGCCAGGGCGTCTCTTCGTTTACAAGCCCCCCACCAACCCCATCCACCCACCACTGCCATCGCCCTGGGCTGGGTAATATCGCACTCATGTTTGTGGAGCTTATCGCAGCGACGACCAGACAACCAACCGACCGACCCACCAAAAAACACCAAAAACCTTGCCCAACATTAAAGATTTTGTATTCGCAAAACCTAGAGAAAAATTGGATATGAAATATGAAAGACTTTAAAGAGCAAAACATTCTTTAAAGGCAACTTTAGGGAGGTTTTCTAAGGTCCATCGAATGAGAAGGCTATTGAGTGAAGCAGAGTTTGGGGAGAACTAAAAGACTTCAGGATGTGAGAGAATATTCTTAAAGATCTAAGGTTTCATTTTGTAAAACTGGCTGCTTGGATTTTTGAATGAAATTCTTGCTATAGCTAAGCAAAATTCTTCTTAATTTTAAATTTAGTTTGCTTTTTATAATACACTAGAGAATTCTATATTTAATCAGATAATTGTAATTATATTTAAGAAGAATATATAATGGATGCATTTTGTCATTTACGACCCAGTTCATCGATATTTTAAGGGCACAATATAAAGTTTAGAAAGCTCTATAAAAAATCCTATCTGTTTTCATTTAAATAAGATTCTTAGCAACATAATGCAATTTCTGTCCCATCCTTTTGCTCTTTAAAGTATCTATTTTTCCCAAGAACCTTTAGAAATCTGTAAGAACCGCCTACTCCATAATTCAGGGATGTTCTTGCGCGTGTTTTTGAGGGGTTGTCGGTGGCAGTAGTTTGCATAATTTTATTATTAATTTTCATCAGTGAGTATGTAAATCGCAGATGACTGCAGCGAACTGCATTCTTCGTTATGCGAATTATTTTCTCTCTCGGCCAAAAACTACTGATCGCTCTCCGGGGCTCTCTTTGCGGCATTCTGGTTTTTCTAGGTTGTTAATTGTTTCTTCTTCTTTTTTAAATAATTTATTAAGTCAGTTATCACGGAAATGCATTGAAAGCTGCCCACTCATCGCCGCTGCGCCCGCTCAGCCGCTGCACTTGCATTTGAAGAGGCCCGCGCAGTCGACGATGTCGCCGCTGCTCGCTGTCACTATCGACGTACACGTGCATAGGAAGGTCAAAAAGAGAGAAACACGCGCGAGAATACACAACAAAAAATACACTCGCACACACACTGAGTGAAAATGCAAATTGAAGCGGCTTTTGCAAGTGCGCAACGTAGAATTCCGAGTAACTACGCTGAGATCAAAGTTCCCCGAGTCTGGGGAATGCATTCGAAATGCATTTACAGTTAGGTCTTTGGGGGGCCGACAACCGCCGGCAAACTCTTTTTTTTTCGTGGATTTTATCAGCGCTTATCACTCGCGATTTTCGATTGTCAGTCGGGACGGCAAACACTCCAGATAAAAGCGGAAAAATATAATATAAAAATAAAAATAAGAGTAAAAGGAACCTCAAAAGTCCCAGCATTGCCACAGAAGGCTCTGCCGGCCGGTGATAAGCCCGATTGTAGGTATAGAGAATTCCTTATCAAATCAGAAACGAAATAAAGCCTCATGAAAATAATACTGAGGCCGGCCCATCGACCTATTTATGAAAGGCAACAACAACTGGCCAGCCAGCCGATTCAATGACAAAAATGATGTCAAAAATGAACTAGAAATGTTTACAGAATGCAGAACGAGAGAACGAAAGAGACGACAAAGAGGCAAAGACAGCGGCGATGGCAGATGACACGCGTCTCGGTGGATCCGCTGCTATCAATGCCCTGGGGCCGTTGGCTATTTATAGATGGTATTATCAGCGGTGTTCTAATTAAGATCTCAGTACCGACCCAACCGAACTCTCTCAGCGTCAAATAAATTTGTGTGTGCTCCACTAATTAAACACACACACACACGCACAGGCTAGAAGAAACCCACACCACGCATTGATAAGAGAAGGTGGCAGTTAGCAAAGACACCAACCCAGCCAAGAACCGAACCGAAAGAGATCAAAGAAAAGAAGACGACAATTGCAATTGGTCTTCAATCTTAACATCAGCTGATCTGTCGTTGCGAGAGAGAGAGAGGGAGAGAGAAGCCCGGGGGGTGGGGGGTAGTGTAAATCACGTTTTGTATTTACCCGTGAAACTGCAAAAAGGCCAATTTAAAGTTGCTCCCTGTTGGATTGATGTTTGTTCTGCTTCTTCTCCTGTTTTTGTTGCTTTTTCACACGCACACTGATAAAGGTAACTGTTTTTTTATTTGGTTTGCACTTTTTTCTTATTTGTTGTTGTTGTTTTGAGCAAAACTTGTGCGAGTTTCTGATTTATTTTTTTATTTTTTAAACTGGCATAATTTCTTACTCACACTCACGCATCGACGTACTCGAGGCTCACGCACGAATGTTATCGATTTTGGTTTGTTGTTTTTTTGAGGGAAGAAAGGGTTCGGTTAGCTGCTGTTGTTGTTGCTGCTCAAGCTATAAAATTTAAACCAAAAAAATACGAAAAAGACGTTGCGTTTTTAGAACCACAAAAAAACCAGCATGCTCAGGGCACACACACACGCAGGCCCACACAACACACACGGGGGTGTTGAAAATACGCAAAATAGAAACGAAAACGTAAAAGAAGCAAAAAAAAAAAAACCAACGGCAACTTTGGTCGGCCGCGCGCGCGTTAGGCGGAGGTGGAGGTGAGCGCGAGCGAGCGAGAGAAAGAGAGAAAACGATCGGCCGTCAGGCCCAGCGCGTCACGTCATCAATTCATGCCAATTGTGCGCACAAATTAATTGTGATTGTAAAAAAAAGAGAATTCAATGAAAGCGCCGCGCACACACACACACACGCACACCAACGCCGCCGCACGCACGTTGTGGCTGTTCAGAAATTCGGTGTGTATTTTTTTTTTTAAAGTTCAAATCGATAGGTAAAAAATAATTAACACAAACACGTTTTCTTTCAAAGCGCTGCCGCGGCCGCGGTCGCTGTGGCGGCCTCTGCTGCTGCGGATGTTCTTCTTCTTGCCGCTCGCATGCTCATATTTGAATTTGATCAACTATTTTGCATGGCCTCTGCGCGTGTGTGTGTGTGTGTGCTCACATTACCCGAACAGCGTGCGAGCGTGTGTGTGTGTGTGGCGGCTGCCATCAGAAAATTTCCAAAAATACTACAACAACAAGAAAGCTGCCAGGAGAGCTGATCTCGCCAGGGCTGCTGTCGCTGGCGTATTAAAGCAAAAAACTGTTATTTTTACTACTGATCGCGCGGCGGCGGCGGCGACTAAACTAAAAAGCGAATTGGAGCCTCAATCGCGCGTTCTTTTTACGTTTTACTTCGGCGGCTTTTTGCTGCTGCAAGTACTTTGCGGCCTCTCTGCCACAGTGTGAGTGTGTTTGCAGGTGTATGTGTGTGTTGTTTTGGGCTTTGCACACTTTTTTCACATGTTTTGATTTTTTTTTCTGCCGCTGCCGCCTCTTTTTTTAAGCAAAAGGCGCGCGAGCTGGTCGGCCGATCTGCACGACCCTTTAAAATTTGTTTCCTTGTAATTTGTCTTTCATTCAATTGAATTCGTTTTCATATGTCGATTTCGCACACACACACACGATCAGGGGAAGTTGAAAGAGTCATTGGGGGCGGGGTGGGTGAATTGAATTTGTAAATCGACCTCGTGGCTTTCAACCGCAAACGCACAAGCACGGACTACTCGTTTAACTGCTTTCAAGTTGGATGCGAACTGACAACTAAATCGGATTCGTCGTTTCCATCGGCACTTGAGCGGCAACGACGACAGCCACTGCCTCTGCTTGAGAGTTCGTGTGTGCGTGTGTGTGTGTGGGCTCTCGCTTGGGTTCGCTCGTTCGTTGGTTCGTGTGCAAGCGTGTGTGTGTTTTTTATTACGTATTCGTATATTTCGTCGGCCACGACAGAGCCGAGCGGGCACGACGGCCACGACGACGGCGACGGCGAACAGCCAGCCCCAATTTTGCACGAAGCGGGCGACAAGCTTGCGTGCGTGTGTAAAGCTACAAAAGCGGCGGAACGAGTGGGGCGCCGAAACAGAAAGAGAGAGAGCGAACGAGAGCGAGTGAGAGCGCGAGAGTAAGAGAGCGGCCGGTGTGTGTGTCGCTTGCTGTTGGATTTATTCTATGCCGCGATCCACAAATGGGTTCCACAAACCGCGCGCCTTTGGTTCGTTTCGCTCTCGCGCGGGGCTGGGCGGTTTGGGGAATTTTTGGCGCTTCGCTTTAATTCAATGTGGGTTTAATTTTGTATTTTTGTAGCGAGCGCGTGAGCAAACAGACGCACACACACACACGCACACAAATGAATAATAAATAAAAAGCTAAAGTTTACCTATTTTATACGCTTGGAATTTTAATTTGGTTTTCTTTCTTTTCCAATTGATTGCGTCGCCGAATTCCAAGCATCCAATCAAAGAGAGCAACTCACCGCCGGAATCTGCGCTCTTTCTGTCCCCCCGCTGATAAGCAGAGAGCGCGCGAGAGAGAGAGAGAAGTTGAGATCGCGAACAGAAGAGGGCGGGTTAATGGGATTGAAGGTAAACCCTGTTATCTGCAGTGCGCGCGGCGCTCTGCTGGCTGATGATGGAAAATTTCCCGAATTTGCAATTTCCTATAAAATTAAAATTGTTGCATAATTTTAATTACACACACCACCCCGTTCCATTTGGCCGGTGTGGAACGCATTTTCGCACTTGCTGTTTTATTGAACCCGCCGCCGTCACCGTCATCATTGACGGTCGATCGACCAGCCAACCGCCCGTCACCGCCGATCGACCAGTTTGCTGCCCGACGAAACCGACTAAGGCGGTGGCGGCGGCGATACGAATTCCACAAATTACAATTACGCTAATGAAGTCTAGACATCGTTGGGGGCGGGGAGCAGCGGGGCGTGTATGCCAGTTAACCAACCACTGACCGTTTGGGGGCGGCGGGCAATTACACTTAAAATTGAAGCTTGGCTCGGTTGAAAGAAACAAATTGAAGAACTGAGGAAAAAAATGCCTTCATCTAATAATTCAAATAAGAAAATTTACCCTATACCCTTAGCTTGGAAGTTGAATAGAATCCAATTACAATTAAAATTGAAGCTTGGCTCGGTTGAAAGAAACAAATTGAAGGACTTACGGAGGGAGCAGAAAAATACTTCATAATTTAAATAAGAAAATTTACCCTATACCTTTTTAGGGTATCTGGGAAGTTGAATAGAATCCAAATCTGAGCTTGGCTTCATCATATTTCAATTCTTTTTGGGGGTTTTTGGAAACACGCTTCGGCCCATTTGGTTTGTCGTTGGCGCGTGGCGAATTTCCACGTTGTCGTCTCGTCGTCGTCGACACGTCGGTCAGCAACAACAACAACTCAAATTTCAGCCCCTCAGCCCCCGGCGAGTGACGAAAAAAGCTTAGCGGCGATCGGATGACGTCGCAAACTCGCGTAGCCTGCGCGCATGCGCCCGCCGCCGAGCGCTCGGCTCACGATCTGCGGCGTAGTAAAAAACGACGGCTCTGCCGAAGCCGAAGCCGCGCCAGCGACAGCGGCAGCGGCGCAATGAAGTAATCATATCAGTTCATGTCGCGCGGCGCGCGTCGCTCTTGTCGTTGTTGGCCTTCAAAAAATTATAATTTCTGCTTTATTGACCGCCGCCCGCCCGTCCCCCCGCTGTTCTGGGGCTTGGAATGCGAGCGCGACTCCAACACTAGAAGCGTCGGAGCTTTGCTCTCTGCGAGTTTAAACCCCAAGGAAGTGTTTTCCGTCGACTGCACCTGCAGTGAAGGACGCCCCCAGGGGGAGACCAATCAATCAGCAACGTTAAACGGTAGCTGAAACGGTATTTCCACTGTTAGTAAACAACATCCCTCCCCCTCCCCCTGGTTCTGTGGCATTCCTGCTGCTCGCTCGATTTATTGAGAGATCGAAACGAGCTGATTAATTTAATTGCCGTGGCCGGGGTATGTAAATTTTTCGAAGTAGAACTTCCTGGAGCCCACAAATGGCATCCACAGCCAGAGAGACGCCGCTTGGCATCCACAAACTGGCCGCTGCCGCAACCACGTGGTTTTTTCAAGTTCATCGAAGAATAGCAAAAAAAAAAAGAAAAAAAAGAGAAAAATAGACAAAACCAAGCGACCGACCGCCGACGCCGCCACAAAGAAGACAAAACAAACGAACTGCGAACGCGTAGACAAAGCAAAAAAGAACCCAACCAAAGAAGAAAAAAAAGCAAAGAGCGCAAAAATAAACATGCCACAAGAGCAATGAGAAAAACCACATGCCATGCGAAAATATTTGAACCGCCGGCAGCCCCCACCGCACGAGAGGGAAGCAAAACAAAAGCGGCACGAAAAACTCAAGCAAAAGAAAGCGGAAATAAAGTACATTTAATTTAAGTAAACAAAAAAACCCGCCAAAGAGAGCCAAACGGCAAAGAGCGCGAAGGCCGATCGTCCGGACCAAAGAGAGTGGGGCCAGCGCCGCTCACGAATACACCCAGAAATTGAAAACCTAACCTTACCTAATGTAGTGTGAACCACACACACACACACACACACGGCGACGCGGAAAAGTAGCGCAAAAACGTGGTTGGTTTGTGGTTCGATTTCTGTTTGTGCGGCTCTCGGCCGGCGTCTGTGGCTATTGCGTCGTTAGGAAAAAAAAAACAACCGCACACACAATCCACACGATCCACACCTGAAGAGCGGCCAAGCCGACGATTGCCCGCTGATAAGCAAGATCGCTGGAACTCCAGCTGCCCCCGCCCCCTTCACCAGCATTCCCAGGGAGGCCGCGGCAGTTATTTGCCCGGCCGACCACTTGTGGAATTCCACTTACGCTCCACAAAACCCAACGCGACTCGTCTCGCTCTCTTAATGGACCGCATGCTCTTTGGTTGGACTTGGTGTTGCGCCACCTTGGGGAGGCACTTCCTGACGACTTGCTGACTCTTTCCCTCGGCCGGGGGGCCAGGTATCCTGGTGGCGTCTTGACACACTTTTGTCGGGTTGTTTGCGGTTCGACGCTGGCCGTTAACTGTTGGTTAATATTCGCCTACGGGCCGGGCGGTGGGTGTGGCCGCTGCTGGCGGCCAGGAGTCTGCGCAGCGCAAGCTCTGCTCCAATAGGTTGGCCTTTAATTGCCGGCTGACTGGCTGGCCGACACACGAAGGACTCCACTCTCTCCCTCTCTCTCTCTTACACTTTCTAGCGCCTTCTCTTTCTTTTGGGAGGCTCCCCCGGAGGCGCCCTCTGCCGGCATCCTCTTCTAATCCGCGGTAGGCGCGCGCGTCCTGCCGACGGTAAAGCATAAACGTCGCTGTCGTCCTTGGGCGTTGCCAAGGGGATGCTCGCCCGCAGGGGGAAGGGTCTTGTACTTTTATTTTGTACACGTGTAATGTATGCTCGCAATATGGTAATGGCCTATTAACGTTTGCGCCCCTCAGCACGCCGCTTGTTGGCCCTGCTTTTGTCTGCTGCCAGCAGGTCCTGTAGGGTGTTTAGGGTTCTTCCTTTTTTGGTTTAATTACTTCAACTGTTTGGCCTGTCAGTGGTTGTCGCTTAGACAATGCCACAGCCTGCATTATGCCCATAATCAGGGCCATTAGCACATCCTTATTGACCCCCCGCAACCCCCTGAGAACAACAAGTGGGCGGCCCGGAATTGGGCCAAGTGGGTGCGATTGACACATTTATGTAAATCAATCGAGTCGACGTCCAAAAACATAATGAAGAGATATCAGTTTCCTGGAATCCAGGTGACAACAAGGACCAAAAGAATCAAGCTATTCCCTCGCCCTCTTTCCTTGCGGCAAAAGGAGGGAAAAGCGTAAATTGCCTTAAAACTTAGGAATATAGCGAGGATTTGAATGATTCACAGACCGATTTGAAGACGAAGGATAAGGAATATAAAAATATATGGTTAGGGAGTTTTTGATCTGTACAATGAATTTCAATCTTATATTCCTTCATTTAACCTTGACTAAAGGGAATTTCAGAGATCCATTTAAAGAAGGATAAGGAATAGAAAAATATATGGCTTCAAAGTTTTTTTGTTCTGTAGAATGAACTTCAATCTTATTCTCCTTTATTTCAGAGACCTCTACTCTTTCTAGAAGTTCCTATCCTTTCTTTAAAGACCCTTAAAGTCCCTTTCGAACCTTTTCCAATTCCCAGTTCCTCACTCGAAAGCTGTGCCGGTTTCGGTGAGGAACTCGCCGTCAACTTATCAGTCTTATCAGCGCTCTTATCGCCAGAAGTTCAACTCGCTTGCGCACACACACGGACACACGCACAGCACACTTACACTCACGTGGGCTGCACTTTTGATGGTTACATTGAACCTGCCGGGGGGACTGGATGAGAAGCCGGGCAAAGGCAACGGCAACTGCACGACGACTCGGACCGGACCACCAAATAGCGAACTCGCAGGGGGGGAGGGCAGCAGGCGATTGGAAAATTTTTTCCATTTCGCTTGACTTTTTTTTTCTTCCATTATCAGCAGGGCGCTCGGCTCGGAGTGTGTGTATGGATGTGTGTAGATTTGACTGCCAGGTCCACTTGTGTAGCCGAGAGAGCTACCGAGCAACGCCAGGGAGAGGGGGAAACGACGGGAGAACGAACTGTTGACGTTGCCGTGGCCAACGGGAGATTCGGGGGCGCGTTGCTTTTGTGTACATTTGCCTGGCCTTGCTGATTACACACACCACCGACGCCCAAGACTGTGGGTAAGTTTGCCTCCCGCCAGCGGTTCCAGCGGGCATCTTTGCCGCAGCCTCTTTGTTTTTAATTATAGCCAGACGATAGCTTCTATAAGCGGACAGGCCGGCGCTGCAAAGGCCGGCAAATTTGCATATGAAATGAGCGCTTGATACCCCGAAATCGGAAACTATTTCTAGCGATCGACGGCGACGCCCTCCCCAATTCTGGGATAATCCATTAGGGCCGCCAGGGGTTAGGAAAGGTGAGCAAACGGCCAGGCAGCTGCCGGGTGCGTGCGGGAAGTTTGTGGTGTGTGTGTGTGTGTGTGTGTGGCGACACAGCAATTTGTACAAGTCAAATCGGTTGGCGCCAAAAGTCTACGGCGCTGCCAGCGGCAAAAGAAAAAGGAAGATGAAAATCCGCTTAAAAAAGCAACCCGAGTGCTTGCCGCCCCTCCCGGATCGACCCAAGTGCCAAAGGTATCACACACACACACACACACATACACATAGCAACACTTTGGCAGATAATTTATAACCAGGCAAACTTTGCGTACAACTTTTTTTTCTGTCCACCCCCGCGACGAAGTTTTTTGTTTGCGCCGTCGGTTGGCGGCAGCGTTGGCGATTTTTAATTCTTGCGCTAAATTGTTTAAAAATGTTTTAGAAGAATTCTGCACAGCGAGCACAACTTTATCGGCCGAGGCTCCCCCCCAGGCGTCCTGTTTGGTATTTGAAATGGCAAAGTTTGCGGCATTTTGACCGCCACTTTGTCGGCTATTGGATTTTTGCCGGAACTTCCGGTTTCCTGGGACGACAACTACAAAAAACGGTAATGGTCGGTACGTCGGTCGGTCGGCTATGTTGACGGGTCTGTCGATGCGATTTTTATTAAACTTTTGAGAAGAAAGAATTTAGTCAACTTTTTTTTACAACTCTTTCTCCATTCCTCCCCAAAAATAGATCACGACGGTTGGGGGAGAACATTTCAGTTGACTGATTTATGCTCAATTAGCGAAGCGCTTAAAAAGCCCAGTTAACAACCGACCCCATCCATTCTGGAATCCTTTGACGGCCGGGGGGCGGACGGGGGCGGACGGGGGCGGTGTCAGCACCATCATCGCCACCATCACCACCAGAGAGCAATACATTCATCAAAACTCTTTCGGCACTTTGTGTGTTTTTCTTTTTACGGCTTTGGATTTTTATGGTCGACATTTAGTGCCACCACAAGGAGGCGGGGACAGGGGCCTCGTAAAACCGTTTAAGCCGTCGCCTTTGTCGATTTTATGCCCGGTTAACCCCTCGGCACGTCGGCACGTCGGTTAGTCGGATAGTCGGGCACAGCCAGGCAGCCGCAGCTCCTGTGCGATCGTAAAACTACACGCGCCCTTCATAAAACCGTCAAAGTCAATCATCGTGCAGGTCCCAAGCAGGCCCAGGGATCCCCAGACCCTTTGACGCCTTCATCAGTTACTGCTCTGGCCTCGATCTTCATTAATAGATTTCCCATAATTTGAAAATAAATCGGCAACTAATTGAAATTAAAGCGACAAAGTCTAACGATCAAAATGGTAGAAGAATTCTACGAGGACGCGGAGAAAGTGAACTACTTCAGGTTTAAATTGAAAGGGCAAAGGGAAATCTAGTGATTGTCTTTTGATCTCGTGCTTTGATCAAGAGAGCGGTATTTAATTTGTCGAATCCAAGGCTGCAAAGTTGAAGGATAAAAGTTAATTTAGAAAAGTTCCATTTACTGAGAAATTACCCAACTTAAAGATTCATTGATTCAAAATTGTGTATGCCAAATTCAACGAGTAAATTGAAGAAATAAAATTTGATATTAGAATATTAGATCCACAATTGAATTGAAGCAGAAAAGCCAAACATTCCTAGATGAAGCATTGGTAAGGAGAACCCAAGACCAAGCTTAAGGCTTTTAGGTCAAAAAAGTGTTATTATATTCACAATGAAACAACCATAAATACAAGGCAAAAGTGAAGGATCGGGCCTAAAAACTTAAACCTTCTGCACTTTCGTTGAAGCAACCAAATCAAAGCTTTCAATTGAGACATCAAAGTCTACCAAATTACCTAAACTTCAACTACAAATGAAAACCTTTCCAACTTCCCAAGTTTAAAATTGAAGAAGTGAAAAACCCCAAAATGTTCTTATCAAATTTGAAGAGGCACCGTTGGCCCGACACCGAAAGATCCTCAACCCGATAAAACCTACGAGTATTTCCAACCGTTGGCTGCTTTCACCGGCTCGACAATTCTATTCTTGGATAGGCAAAAACAAAGAAACGAAAGTTGGTCGCTCCGAAGCGAAATGAAAGTCGAGAGGCGAAAGCCACGGGAGTTTAGACCGCCGCGTGGTCAGTGACGAGGTGGCCGAGAGGTTAAGGCGTTGGACTGCTAATCCAATGTGCTCTGCACGCGTGGGTTCGAATCCCATCCTCGTCGGTTTGATTTTTTTCCTGGTCTTTTCTTTTTTTGGAAGACCGCCGACCGCCTGCCAAACGGGCCTGAGTTGCGGTCGAGAAACAGAGGAGCCTGCGGTTTCCAAGGTGGATTGAATCTGTGCCAGGAGTTTTGGCTTGTCATTTTTCAATATCGTTGGAAACTATTACCGTCCGCCCAGCCACCCAACCCAAACGGAGGCTATAAAGCGAAGAGTTCGCCCAACCCCTCAGGATGGGGGCAAGGATAGTTTGCCACCCACAGCTGGCGGGCGGACGGGCTCCACTTGTGGCTAAAAATCAAAGTCCAAAAGTTCCAACGGGGGAATTTCGTGCTCCAAAAAATTGAAATGAATTGGATGGAATTGAAATTGTAGGCGATAAAAATAAATCTTCTTCCAGCTGACGGTTTTCGTCCTTCCGGCTGCCGGGCTGCCGGCGCGACGCGGTTGTCATCCGATGATGAAATTGAAAAGCTGCACGGCTTGGCACAGAACTCAAGCAGAGCGGGAGGGTTGCCCCGGCCCATAAGTCATACATTGTGCGTTATCCTAGCCACCCCCACGCCAGTCACTCCAATATATGCAAATGCTGCTCAATTGGGCTTGTCTTTTGGGTTTTTATGGCACACGCAGCGCAGCGTCTTCAATTTAAAGAGAGAAATTCGTAACTCTTTCCTATTCCTGTTTTTATAGCCGATCGACTTCGTTTGGCAACAAGAACTTTACGATATCTACTGAATCTTGAGGCATGTGTTGCCGGCAACTGACCAGCTACGTGGCCATTTTTCTGGCAGCTCTGGTCAGCCTCCTGAAAATCATGAGTTTTTTTTCTATCATGAAACACGAACGTTTACCTTGCGGCATTTGCCACATGCCAGACATTCCACACACACACATGCTGGCAGACACTGACAAACCTCCCGCCCATCTGCTTAGGCGGCCTGAGACGATGACGCACATTGGGCCGAATTTGATTTTAAAGCCAACAAAAAAGAATATAGAAAAGTTGGCTTGTTTTCCCGTTTAACTTTACAAGACTTACAGGGAGTGTGAAGGGAATAAAGAACTTTTAAAAGATATTTGGCAAAACATTCTTATTATTCGTTTAAAAAACTTTATGGAGTATTTTTCCAAAGCTTCCATAATTTCTGGCAATATAATGTTTGATTTACCAAGAAATATTAATTTCCCAGATTTTTATATTCTAATAAGAATTGAAATATATTCCAGCATTCATTTTTTAGTTCCCACACAAATTTAAAGAAATACTGAAACTTTTAGAATATTTTCTTAATAATCTGCGGGTACCTTCAGGCAGGGGACTCCCTTGGGGCGTTAATTTTAGAATAATTCCACAACCCTTCAGTATTTAATCTTATTTGCTGGCACTTACATAATTTCCATGTTGTTGTATTGTTGGCATTTGTTGCTGTTCTTGTTGCTTTTGTTGTAATCCAAATCTTACGTTTTTCCCTTTTAATTTAGTTGATTTTACTTCACACATCCTTACACACCCGCACGGAATTACATACGCATAGGAAAACATTGAAAAAGTCAAAGAAAACAAAAACATGACTTGCATTTCTCGATCGCGAGCAACTGCCGGAGGCCTGTCCCTGCCGTCCTTATATACAATTCAGGGGCCCACCGACCAGAGCTTTTGAGCTTTTTGTGAAGATCGAAAGCTTTTAGTTGTGAAGCTCTGTTTTGGGCCTGGAGCGTGGCAGGTTGGAGTCTGAGGGGCAAAACGACAGGATAGCAGGGCAGTTTATTGATCAGGTGCAGGATTCCCACTCGGAAAGAGGGACAGACAGGGCGGATAAGCCGGCATTAAACTGATCAAACGGTCACAATGCCAAAGAGACAATGGGCAAATAGAAAAATAGGAAAAATGGACGGACGACGATAGAGCATGCGAAGGGACAGACAGACAGACCAGCAGATGAAAGAAGTAGGTGGCCGTTTTAAAGGAACATTTTAGAATTAGCCGGTGGTCTTTTCACCGCCTGATTATGTGTCTCTCCTGTCTGTCCATCTATGCGTCGGTTTTGTTTTAAAACTCCCATCCAAAATACTCTGAGAGGCGGTGAAACTGAAAGCTTTGCTAAGCCGTAAAAAATAAATAAAAGAACAGCTGATTCAGGTCTCTAATATTTGCTTGACATGGAAGAATAAATGGCAGCCTTTAAAATAAAAGTTAAACAGGCTTAAAAACTTCCCCTCAGATTTAAAGATCTCTGGCAAGTCTTGAAGCTATTGTTGACCCACTGTGCGCATTGTCCTGCCTCGCCCAAAGGCACCCAACTGTGTGGGCAGTGTGAGTTGCAAACTTGGCCAGCCAGCCAGGGCCTCGTTGATTGAATAATCGTGCGCTTTGTCGGCAGTGGAACAAATCGTGTCTAATAGACTGATTAATATACAAGATTTGCAGTCGGTCCGCCCGTCCGAGTTTACCTCCATTCGCACCCCCGCGCCAGAGTGTAACCTTTTCAGCTTTTACTGGCCATCGTCTGCCCTGGAGAGTCAGTCGGTTGGTGGGTCGAAGCCGCCGCTTCGTTCGCCGCATGTAACACGATTCGAGTGGATTAAATGTGCTTAAATTGATTGATTGCTAAAATGATGTATGGTCATTAGAGGTTCGTTCTCTTTTTTGTGTTACCCAGCCGCTGCCAACGTCAGTGCTGCTGCTGCCGGCCAGTTGGCTTCTTGTCGGCTGCGGCTGGCTACACCTGCTGGCTGGCCCCGCCGACCCCGGGACGCTTCATTTCTAATTGCCAAACGCTCGTTTGAATTTTGGCAGATTTGCGAGGAGGTTGCTTGGCATATCAAATTGATTGAATGCGCTGAAAACAAGTTTGCCTGCGCCCCTCACCAACGTCGCCGTACAAAAGAACATAAAAATTACGGCCACCGACTCAAGACGAATCGCTGGCGGCAGGCGGGGGAGTCGAGTAAATTTCATAAATAAAATGAAATATTAACGGATATCCGCATGTGTTCATTGATTTACTAGAGTCCACCGCCCGCGAAAAAGTATGCTATGCGATTTTATTGTCCTTTGCGGTTCTCAACCCGCTGGCGGCGACTGGCTCACCTTTTAAGTGCCCCAGAGCCGAGGCAGCCCTCGACGGATGTGTAGAGTCGGTTATAAAAAAGAAATATTACACATTACGCCAAATTGTGGAGACTGTCAGGCGACAATAATAATGTTTAAACCCGAACGCACTGGCTGCTCCTGCTGCCGGAGGACAATGGCAGACTGTTTAAGTGTTGGCCCATAAAAAGTAAGCAAATAAAGTGGAAACTATTCCAGCCCAGAGGTGGAGCTCCTCTATTTTATGACCGGCTCATTGATAAGATTAGAAATATGATAAATGCATAAAAGAAAGGGGACAAGAATAGAGACAAGGACATATTTCCATACGAAGACTAAACGAAGGAATTTTAAGCCATTTCAATAAACAAAACGGAATGCAGAAACCCTTTTCAATCAAATACAAATTGAGGCCAGTTACGCCACAACCAACTGGACAGAGTCCTTCAGGAAGTGAGGAATGCTTTGAAGGTTTTCAATTTACCTTCGTGAAGGTGGCAGTTTAAATTCTTTAAGCCTTTCTAGAGGAGATAAAGAATAAATTCGCTCTTAATCAAAAATATTTTTGAAATTTTTCAACAGACCCTTGAAAACTTAAAATCTTGCTGCGCTTCGTTAACTTTTATACCCTTTACCCTTCATAAAGGAAGACGAAAAGCCCGGAAATTCTTTTAAGATTCAAAGAAGAGCATTGAGATTTACTCCCCAAATAAGAATAGTAAAATATTTCTTAAATTGACAGGAGTTCATAAATTTATTTACCCCTTACCCTATAAAAATTTATTTACCCCTTTCTCAAACTACCTATAATTTAATTTGGGTTAAGATTCTTCATCCCTTTAAGTCCCCCCAACAGTGTATTTCATGCTCTATTTCTTGGTATGCGAAGGATACCCTTGCTGAGTGTAAAGTGCTCATGAAAAGGATCAGGGATAAGAGGCAATGGAACAACTCAATCAGCCGAAAGAGCCACTCAATTGCCTACTCGGAAGGGCCATTTAATAACCGAATGAGTTGTCCTCACAACCGAACCCCTCCTTTTTGTCCCTGGCACTGTTTTCTTTCGGCTTTGCATTTGAATATAAGCAAATTGATAAGTTTGGGTAAACGCTGGCATTTCCTTAACTGGAAAATCCAACTAACCTAAAGGCAAATAAAAATTTATTGCGCGACCAAGTAAGAAATCAAAGTCCAAAGACGGCAAAGCAATCGTAACGTGAATTGCCGAGTAGTCAGGACTTTTACAAGGTGCCTCACAGGGCAGGGGTATGGGGTAAATGCGTGTGTGTAGACTCGGCTAACGACACTAATAAAATATTGAACAGGCCATCGATAAGCGAGGCAAACGAGCCACCAAACCGCCCCCGTCGACGGGCAGGCGGACGGGCGGGCGGCCGTCAAAGGCAACGAACCCGGGAGAGGACACCTTCCATGGCGAAAGAAGCGCTTACGTAGGACGGCAAAGATGACGATTAAAACAAATTTCCACGACAACCTGGCGCCGTTTACCCCAAGGAAGGAAGCGAAATTGTTAAACGCAAAAGTTGCAAAATCTGTGGCAGCGGCGGCGGCAGCGGCAGCCAAGGACGTGGGGGCGGAAGGTGCAAACACTTGAGTGAATTTGAAGTGCGACAGGGACGGGGATTCCTGGCGACTTGGCAACTTGTAGACAAGTTTTAAATGAATGACCAGAACTTCCGTTGTGTGCGTTACGAAAGGATACAGCGCCAAAATCGAGACTACTGGCCAAGAAGCGTGTCCTGCCAGGCATGACAATGGCCAAAAGAGTCTCCACCTTTTTTTTGGCCAAACAGCAAGTTCGAGTGGCCGGTCAGCCAGCCACTTGCCAATTGCGATTATGGTTTATGTACACAGCGATAAAGGTCGTCAATAGGTCGCAGGATCCACAAGGGATGGCTGGCCGGCCAACCCAAGGAGCAAGTTTCTTGTATCAGTTGCCCGCTGTCCACTCGTGTGCCCCTCAATGGCTCAATTATTCTTGGACAATTTGCGAATAAAGTAAAGTTTTTGGCGACAAGGACATTTCGTCCCCATCAGCCGCTGCCGCCACCACCGCCCGCTGGCCAGCCTTGTGGAAATCATTGCGATTGTTATTAGCGTAATTGAGTTGCTGGCCAATTATGCATGGCCCGAGCCGTCCCCCTTAAAGCCGCTGGCGCTGCCGCTGCCCTTGAATGGCAATTTGAAATTGAAATGCGTGAAGTGAACTGAAGGATTTTCGGGCCAGCAACGTCATCAACTGGTCCTCTGCCAATGTGCAACAGCCTCTGGAAATTGCATTTCTTAATTTATTTGCTATGCAAATTTATTTATTGACTGCACCATCCTCGCTGGCCTGAACCAAATGGCATTGCCAACACAAACGAACGCACGCCCACTCGCCCCCGTTCACCTACTGCGTGGCCTGTGGTGGCCTGGGCGGGTTTAATCAGCCCACTGCACGTGCCACTGGTGGCCGTGGCAAACATGACAATGACAAGGATGCTGCGGCAGTGGCATTGATGGCCACAAGCTGCCCGTTCCCCCGCGTTTAAAGTGAAATTCCAAGAGACTCACCTGATGCGACGCTGGCGGGGGTGCGTCTGTGTGAAGCATTTCATTTGCGCATTTTAAACTCTTGCTCTGGGGCCATAAACATATGCAATTTATAAAGCGCACTTCGTGTTTATTATTTACAACACTTTAAGCACTTCCAATGTGGATTTCACAAGAAAAAAAAGAAAAAATAAAATCACATACGCCACTCCGCACAACTTATTCGCCCGAAAATTAACTGTTCACTGGCGTTGCCACCTAACCACGAACGATCATTAAAACGAGCTTGCCAACTCGGCTGGTCCCAGAGATCGTTAAACAAGAGTTGGCAGCGCTGGCGATGGCTCATTTGAATTTGAAATTTTAAGCGCCAAGCGGCCTGCCCAATAAAAATAAACCAAATTTAATCCCTTGCAAAGCCGCAAACAATACAAGCCAATTACGTCACCACTGCTTGCAGGAGAGTGCCAAAAATTTACTGTGAGAATTTCGCAGCCAGCGGACGCCCGGCCAATTTTACGGGTCAGGGACGACGCTCACAATGAACCCCAAATTACCAGAGCAACTTAATTTATGGCCAAGCATGCATGCCGTACGCGCGGGTCCTGGTAATTAGCAGTGTAATTTAATTTCGAACTGCGACAGCCAAAAAAAGCTAAGAAAACCCCCAAATGCTGGCGCGGGAACAATGCAGTTTTTTTTTTGGGGGATTTTTTGGCTCTTGCGGTAAACAGGAGCAGATTTTTTGGCTGGCTACCCCGCAGGATGCGCGCCTTGCATACGAAATGAAGTCGCTTTCCTCCCAAAATCCGAGGCAGATTTAATTTTATTGGCATTAAATTTAAAAATCACTCATGTGCGCCAAAATCCAATCGCACTCACACACGCCAACAAATGATGTTGACCACCCGCGGCCATGATGCTAATTAATCTTGATTTTCAGTGGGTGGCAGGACGTCAAAGTGACAATTAAATTAATCACGATGCCAAACGATTATGTCAACAGACGCAGCCACATGTCCTGGAGAGCAGGCGCCCGGGCGTGGACGATGGTCGCTGCGTCAGCCCCTTGGGGGGCGGGGAGGTCAGCGTCCTTGCACGGGAAGCAACTCCAGGCTCACGTGAGACGGGGGAAATCTCATTATCCTGTGTGGCCTGAAACTTATAATTAAAATTTAGACCGCAAAGGAGCCCAAGGTGGCCACAGAAAAAGGATAACATTTGCAGGCGACATGTTTAATTAGTTTTGCGGTGGAGTAAAAAAAAATTATGTAAAGGCCCCAAAGGAGCTCAAAGTTTTAACTTGTCAGTTTGTTTAAAAAAAACTCGTTTTTTATATAAGAAACAAAATAAATTTAAATTTACGCGCTCACCGCGAA